>WAAF01003926.1:69467-139651 GCA_013400475.1 Tricholaema leucomelas | reverse complement strand
GCTCAAGCATCTCGATGTCCCTTCTAAACTGGGGGGCCCAGAACTGAACACAGTACTCAAGGTGTGGTCTAACCAGTGCAGAGTACAGGGGCAGAATGACCTCCCTGCTCCTGCTGACCACACCATTCCTGATGCAGGCCAGGATGCCATATATTTAATTATAAATAATATAGTTTTATAATTAGAAGTATACAATATGTTTATATATATTATATAACAGTATATATAATTATATAGTAAATGTATAATCAATATATAATTATGTATGTTAATTATTATTTATGAATACATAATGAAGAAATAATACAATGTATTTGTATATATAACAAACTTAAAACCTAACACAAAATAGTTTTTCACGACCATACTAGGAAATAGATCTGAGTTGCATGATTGTGTTGAGGTGTTCTTACATATCCAGAAATACTGTCTGTAGATAAATGAATGGCAATAGTAAAGAGTATGCTATGCATGTCCATAAGACAGGTCATAGAGCTTGTCTCTCTTATTTTTATGTATTTGAGCCATAGGTAGGCTCCAGTGTTGCAAACAGTTAAGCATCTCCATAATTGCAAGCATGTGAACAGCTGAGTTGTCCCAATAAGATTTCAATGATAAAAAACACCTGCTAAAACACATGTAATATGAAAAAGAGGATGACCTGCTTGTAGTTTCTATGTGGGGTTTTTTTTTTCATCACTAACACAGACTTTAGTATTTCAGCACAAGAAGAGAACCAGAAAATCCTGGAGGCAAAAGCCTTAGAGCTGTCTCTGCAGCACAGCTTTGTTACACCACTCACTTCCATGGTGGTCACCAAACCTGATGACCAGCAGCAGATGGAGCTGGCCAACAAACCCACCGAAGCTGGTAAATAGAGCATTGATTAGCCTTCTGCTGTAGATATATTTCACAGTGATGTGATGTGGTAAGAAGCCACATCAGGGGCAGTTCAGAGATTAGCTCCCTTTCAAAACTGAGCCCGCAGGATTGCTTTAAAAGGTGAAGTGGTGAAATGAGTGCTACTGTTGAAATGGAAAATAATTTGTTTAAATATTACCCAGCAGTAATGTAAGGTTGTTACTCAGCACTCCTGCTATGGCAAAGGGATTTGTAGCTCTGAAGTGGAGAAATGAGTGAATATAGGGAGGAAAGCATTCCATCTTTGAGTCTTGCATGTGCCATGGTTCTCTATTTATCTGCCCTTTAACAAAAACTAAAAAAGCTCATCACCTGAAGCCTAGCACCCACTTGGTCCAATTTTCAGGTTTGCACATGGGTGAAATATCAGTGTTGATTGTGTGACACTAATCTGTCCCTCTTCCTTGTGTTAGATAATGAGAAGTCCAGCAGTTTTCCTGTAAGAGGTAAGTTTTTTTCTTCTTTTCCAATAGCACATTTCCATAATAATTTCTAACAAAACATTAAAAAAAACAACCAAACAAAAAAACCCAAACCCAAAACAAAAAACCCCAAATAAACAAAAAAACCCAACCTGAACAAAACCACCTCACTCCCACCCACCAAACAAACACCAAAAGCCAACCAAATGAAAATAAACCCCAAATAACCCCAACAAAATAAAATAAAGGAAAAAGGAGCTCTCAGTGTTTGTTCTATAGAGGGAAGAGATTTAGAGAAATATGTGAAGCAAAAAGTAAGCAATAGCTGCCATCCCCATGTGGGCCAGGTGAGGCCCCAGGCATCTAGCAGACAATCAAATCTTTTTTTGTAAAGCTCTTTCTCACAAAGTTCTTAGCAGTTTTTGTCCACTTCCATCCCTTGGCTAGAAATATTTCCCAGGGATCAGAGCTCATGTTCTGCAGACTTCATTACTGCAGATAATTAATTTTGGGAAAGGAAGACAGATGCAGCTGGAGAATTACAGAGTTGATGTTTGACACACTCCCATAAGGCATGTAATACAGTAATGAATAAAAATACAGATACTCTCTTTTCTTTCTCCAGATGCTTTTAGACAGAGGGTAAAATCAGCTCTTGGTAAGTGTTTTTCCTTTGGTTTTATCCAGAATAATTTTCATATGTAGGTCCATAGAGACATTAATAAATACATTCTGATTATGGATGTTCATTTGTTATACAATTTAGTTTTCATTTTATGTATTTCAATCTACAGCTATTTTATAATGAACTAGAAACTTTTGAAAACAATCTTGATCCTTTTTCAGAAATTAAAGAAAAAGTATGTATTATACCTTCTGAAAACAAATGTGAAAGATCTGGGAAAACATATATTATTAAGCTGAAGGAAGCAGCTTAATCCATCATTTTCCAGTCCTGGGGTTTGCTGTGTGAACCAATGTGGGGCACAGCCATCTGCATGATGACAACGCCTGTACTGCAAGGACAAAATCCCAGGGCACTGCAGAGATAGGGCTTGGCATTGCTGAGAGCTCCATAGCACCACGCAGAGAAGGTCTGCATCTATGTGTTCATGGCTATGTCTAAAAACTCAGTGGGCAATGAGCTGCTTTGAAAGGTGGAGAGACAGGTGCAAGGCATGACCCCAAAGGAAGAAAACATTGGAAAAACATTTTTTTTAAGGTCAACAACACTCAAAGCCCCAGTGTGGCAGAAACAAGAAGCTGCTGTCAGCAGGCAGCTATTCACAACCTGTGTGAGAGGAGTTGGGTGGGCTAAGTGATGGGCTCAGTGCTGCACTGCGGCCATTAAAAATGCAGCCCTAAACCCTCCTGCAGCTCAAGCTGAGCATGTCCCAGTGTCACGGTTGATCCTAAAAGAAATAGGCACTGAACATTGGGCTTTTTTCCCCACTGGCACATCTCGTTTGAAGCAAATCTCTCTGTGGAAGTCAGTGAAGAGCTCTGCTAAAAAGGCTTCTGTCTCACTATTATTCCTGGCTAATTAGTAAACTTAGAGAAAAGTCTTTCATTAAACACTCCATGCTAATTTCAGGTATTTCAGTTGGCAGGCTAAGAAGCAAAATGAGAGCACAGCCTCTTGGTAAGTAATATATATGCTACTCTAATCTTAATTATTCACATAACTGTAATGTTTAGCTGTTCATACAACAATATTTTTCTGACTCCAACTCTATGAAAATCCTCTACCTCAGGTTGCAAACCTTGGCTGGTTCTTTGGACTTAAATGAAAAACATCCCCATATCCCATGAGAAAGCCTTTCTGGCTTGAGGACATAACCATCAACAGGTGTTCAGCCTCAGCTTTTCAAAGGGCTGCTTGTCCTTGATAAACACAGGATACTGTGCCTGGGTGTGCTTTTCAATAATTATTCCTTTGTTGATTTTAGTGATTCTGTATCCAAAGGACATGGAGCAGGTTTTTCTCTGCATGCTAACACTGTTCTTCTGACTTTTCAGCCAATGAATACCCACAGCTTCTCCTGCAATTACCCAAACAAAATGATATAATCTGTCTAAGTATTGATGGACAAGCACAGTCCTCCATCCACCTACTGTCAGATCCAGAGCACGGTGAGTGAGTCAGATTATCCCTGATACTGAGGGTAAGTAGAGCCACTTCAGTCTATGAGAGCAGCTGGTGTCTTTGGGAATAACCCTGTTTCATGAAGGGCCGTATCATAGCTGCTGCCTAGCAGTGACTGAAAAGGCTGTGGTTAAGTTTCCCTTTCTGTTAGGCAGGATTAACTTTTCTCATAGGTCTGGTTGTGGGTCACTTCCTTCTCCTCCCAGTGTCACAGCCGTGGCATTTTAGGGTGCCCTTGGGGTGTAGATGTAGGATGTAGAGACCTTAAACTTCATGGTCCCTGCATGCTAACAGAAAGGTGCCTGCTCACAATGCACCGCACTTTTCTGTGGTCTTGTAGTCAGAGGATGCATGGCCCCAGGTGCCAGTCTGCTCTGATGAAGCAAGAGCCATCTCTGTGAGAGGAGGTGGTGATGTAGGGGTAAACAAATTCTGGTGACCCCACCACACATGGATCTTGAGGCATTTGAATCTGAAATCTGGGGCACTGTGCCTTCCAAAACTAGGTATGAGACCCTTAAGTTACTTTAGCAACAAAGCTGAACAGTTTTATTAAGATAGTCACATCTTATAAACATCTCACTTGACAAATTTCTGCCAATGTTATTTAAGGACTCACTGTGATGGGGAAGCTCGGAGACAGAACAAATCACTTTGAGCAGTTGGAAATTAACTATGTGAATCCCCCTGCACAAATCCATGTCTCCATAAATGGGGTTTTCCTAGGCCACAGTAACAGAAGCATTGAACTGCCATGGACACAGTCAGCATCCTCCACTGTCCAAGGGTAAGAAATGTCACTCTGTCCTTTCCCAAACTTGAAAATATGTCAGGTTTTTCTTCATCTAGGCCTCCACTTTAACTTTTGCTTCAAGTCAGTGCTTCCAAATGGCCTTATCCAACTCAGCATGAACAAAGGCAGGGCACTTCCACAAACCCCCATTTTGAATATGGAGAACAAAAGAGGTTTGATTTTAATTCTCCATGCCTGCATAATAGAACAAAATCAACTGCACCAGCAGCTTGCTTTTCTGCTTCATTGTCAGAGGCAGCACATTTTTCCTACAAATTAAACGATCCACTGTGGTGATAGTAGTCCCTGTGCCACCACTGTGCTGGCTGCCACCAAGGCACTTTGTGTTCCTCTGGCCATAGAGTGAGTGTTGCAAAGTGATGGCTTTGACATTTACTGTTTCTTGGCTCCACACAGGCCGAAGTTTTCTTTTTCCTCAGTTTTTAGCAATAACACACATCTGGGCAGCTGGCATTTTTTATGGGAAGGCATAAAGCGTCTGTAACTAAATGCCTGCTGTTGGAGAAAGGGTACTTTAAATGCAGACTGCATTTGTTGGAATAAATAGAGCATGATCCTTCCACAAGAAAGTGCTGAACATAGTTAGTTCTGCCACTGCCGGAATAAACCTCTGGGAGGATATGCTGTTGGTCTGAGGCAGACAAGACACAAAGCACTCTCTCCCTTACAAGCAGTTCTAGACAATAACAAAAGTCCTAAACCAACTGCTTTCAATTATTTTTTGCAATCCAAATAGAGCCAAGGAGACGCTGGATTTCTGTCCCTCTTGTAATTTGTCATTTGCCAAGCTTCCAGCTTCAAACTAGCACCCAAGCCCTGGCAACCACAATGCTCTGTCCACCAGTGCCTGTGGGTGCATTTTCATCTAAGCTGGTCTGCAAGGATGATAAATGACAGTGGATGTTCGTGTTCTGCAAGCCCACCAGGGCCAAAGTAAAATTAACGTGTTAGAAGAAAGGTAGGCTCTGAAAAAAACTTCTGAAATATCCAAGAAAAAAGCATTTGACTTCTTCATAAAATAGAATTATTTTACCTAGACTACCTTTTTTTTCTTGTTAAAATAGGGGGGAAAATTATTCTTCTCACCCCCTGCTTCAAACATTTCTTGCCATAATTGGCAAAAATATTTTTTCTGTTGGTATTGCTTTCTCTGGCAGGGGGGTTGGACTGGAGGATCTTTCGATGTCCCTTCCAGCCCCTAGCATTCTGTGATTTTCATGTAACCTGATGTGGCAAAGATCTGTAGTGCAGCCCAGAGATAAATGATTCTCTACTTAATATCTTCTAGCTTAAAAATAACCACCAACAGATCCTGAGAAATGCAACTGCAAAGAGAGAAGAGGCAAAAATGACATTGTTTTTAATTAATGTCAGCTAGTTAAAACTTGTTCTTTCTTCATATTCTTCTCGGGAGTAACCTCATCACTGACTTCCTAGGCTGAGAGTCTCAGTTGAGAAGGAAAGGAGCATTACTGCATCTTTGTCTGACACAGTCACAGTTAGAATTTCCCTTGTGAAGATCCCAGATGCTTTCCTTGGGTTGGATTTCCTGAACCCTGATCGCTTCTCTGACAAAGTCACCGGAGCTCTGGGTATGTGTCCTTAGGGATGTGCACAGCCAGAAAGGCTGATCTTGTAACTGAACTCCTGGAATGAGAATACAGTGGGAGGGAGTTTCATAAGCCCTTAATCAGATTTTACTTCCCTGGGTCCTGACAAGCTCTCACAAAAGGCAAAGGGCAGGCAAGGCAGCAGGAATGCTGTCATTCAGAGGGTGCTAGAGAAACTTTAATTTGTTTTTTTCAGGTATCTAGCAACACCTTTCTCTGCACAGTAATCCAGACTGTGACAGGAGGAGGCTTTCCCCTGGAAATGTAACAATGCTTTTCTGCTCACCATTGGTACAGAAAAACACTGTTAGGGGTTTAGAAAATGTTAAATGTTTGACTAAAATAATAGTCGGGCTTAACTTCAGCAACACTGTGGAATGACACAATTTATACAGCAAATTCATCTGATGTTAAATAATGTCCTATAAATAATGGAGATAAAACTGTAAACATTCGGGCTTACAAAATCAAAGCCAGCTGCTCTGGAACATCTCAGCTCCAAAACCCCTGCTGGGACTGGACTTGGAGCTGTTTCAAAACCTTTGCAAACAGAGAGGCTGCATACTCTAAAGCCACTGGAAAAAAAAAAAAAAAGTGAAAACCCATCAGAGGAAGGGATGTTAGGGATAACAGCAGATCACAGAGATTTGCTTAACTTACTAAGAGAGCTTCCAAACATGATCAGTTTGTTTGCTGTCTGAGGCAGAGGGCTGCTTTCCTAGTGTTCCAGCTGCTGTTAAATAAATCACAATTTCAGATGATGTGTATTGTTCAGTAATCTTTTGCGTCTGTTGTTTAGGTCAGTTTTACTCAAAAGCACAATTTGAGGATAATTCCAATGTCAGTCAGAGAGATGAAAAAAGACTCCTACACCTGTCTGGATCTGAGCACCAAGTTACCAGGTAATGGACAGAGGATAAGAGATTTTTTTTTTTTTTCATCAACTAATACCAGAGAGGAAAAAAAAAAAAAACACAAAAAAAACCCCCAAAACGAATGGAGAGTTTGTCGGTAAGAATGCACCTCTTTGGTGTAAATAATAGGAAGTTGTGTTTGAATTTTTCCCTTACAGCCCTAATTTGTTACTTTTGAAGTGACACTATAGGACCTGAGGCTCTATTTTGGGGGGGAGGTAATGCTCAAGGGCTATCTGTGGTTTGCATTAAAAATGTCAAATCAAGATCTGATGCCTCATTTACGTGACTAAGGAAAGAGGTTTTCCTCAGCTGGAATTACCACATGAAAGCATTTTTCTATTTTAACTGCTTTTACAAAGTGTCTATGATGTGGAAAGAACCATTGTGAGTGTGCAGCTTCTGCTCACTGTCCCTGTCTGTCCCCATCCCTGCTGCTTCTGGGAGTGGAGAGGTGCCAGCACCTGGGCTCTGACTCCTGGTGCTACCTGCAAACATAGGATTGATTCTGCGCTTTGATGGTTGTATCACAAATTTTCTTTGATTTGCTTTTGTTTCAGGCAATACAAGAGAGATTACAGAATTGAGTCAACCAGCGATCCTGTTTCCTGCTGGTCAGTGGATCTAACTCCCTAGAAAAAGAGTATTCTGGGAAAGAAAACTAAGCAAATGATGATCTTCCAAATATTTGTGATTCTTTCTCTGATCAAGAAGTCCACACAGTTAGAGTCTTGGCTGTGCCTATACAGAAATGTCAGACATGTTCTAAGTCAAAATAATTATACTTTCAAGTAGAGAACTTGCTTTCTTGTGTTTGTTACTTTACAATGGTTTCTAATACCCAGTGTGGCTCTATTGTTGAAAACCTCTGTGAATGAACTAAACAAAAGTGACGTTATCCTGCTCACATTTTGACGTGGACGCACAGACTTAGGTGTCCAAACAAAAATAAGCAGGGGTGTCACACAATCCAACATGTGTCTTGCAAACAGTAATAGATTGCCAAAGTTGATACCCTCAATCCAGCCATAGATGATGTTCTTGAAGTACACCTTTTGTAAAATGAGTATGAAATTTGAAGGAATATTAATTTCTTGCTTCTGTATAGTTTTACAGAGAAAGAAACCCCACTAGTCTTGCTGTAATAAGGTACTTTTAGAGATGGTTCTGTAACGAGGTTCAAAGATGCAGAAATCAGAAATGGGACCGTGAGTGGGGATGGCAGCCCAGGCTGGCTGCAGTCCCCTTCATTGTTGCAAACTTTCTGTGACCCTTTTAAAAACCTCTCTAGTGCAGAAATTGACTTGTGACATAGACCTTGGACTTGTTGCAAAAGAGAGCATTTCAGCCCTCACATGTAGCAGCTTTTTGGCACCATTTCATATACAAACATTGGAAGATGTTTTGCAGATAACAACTCAAACCAACAGGTACAACATATAGTGCCAGGGAGGCAACATTTCAGAGGAAGCACACACACACAGTTTCTGCCCCTGGAGTGTAAGCTGTAATTTTAATATTCTTTTTTTTTTTTCATAAATTTAAACTCCAGAATTCTTTTGTGTTTTAGAATTTCGGTTCCTATGTGTCTTTTGAACCCATAAATGTTAAACCTTGTGGAAGGTTTTACAACTGCTTTCTATCCTGCCAGTATTACAGAAGTGGAAACACCTTATTTTTGTGTTGTGCTGAAACAAGAAATTTCTTGCCAAAGTCAGTAAGATAAAGCAAACCATGCAATAAGAAGCATGTTTCTTTTCTAAAGCACTTCATAGATATGATGCCAGCATGTCTTTGCGTGAATTGTTTGTATATCCAAGATGCAGATTTGGAGGTGCAGCTTTGGATGGACAAATTACATGACAGAGTATTTGCTTTACCACATCACAGAGAGGTTTACCAATTTGAAAAGCAGATTATTTCCATTACGAACAAACTTGGTATTGTAACTGTACCTGCTGCTGTTGCTGTGGGTTAGCAGTGGATTTACCACAGATCAAAACTTCCCTGTTTTCTGTTTCAGATGTTTATGTACTGTCCCCTCCACCTGCCTGTTAGCTGCAGGGACAGCGAATAGCACTGAAATCAGGGAGCACAGGGTATATCTGGAGGGCATCTTTCATCTGGTCTCCCCTTTAAGAGCTGCTCAAGTGTGCACAGACTAAGTCCTGAAGGCCACTACCCCAACCCATCTGCTAAAACCTGCAATGCCTGAAGTTCCTCAAACACCGCAGGCAGCCTGCTGCCCTGTTAATGCAATTCTCCCCGGCAGCAAAGAAGCAGATCCCACTAACCTTGACAGACAGAAAGCAAGCCAGCTGTCAGCCTGCCTCACAGCAAACTTGTACGTACTTGAGAGGTTCACCCCCACCCCCTTTCTACAACTTATGTGCAAAGCTGTTCCTGTTCTCCATTGTCCATACCACACCGAGGTGCTGTGCTCCGAGCTGCACAGGTGACTGCACGGAGGGTTGGCCCTGGCTGATCAAGCAGCTCAGGTCTTAAAAATGAGTATCTCACTGGTGTGCCTGGCTGCTGTGACTCCCAAATCCTTTCTGCAGTGCCACCTCCTCTCTGCACATGTGCTTTCTGGTCCATGAGTATGTTCTGCTTCATTTTTTTCCACTTGAATTGTGTCTTAGCAGTTTAGTCATTCTCCTCCTGTCATTTCTGGGCCCTTAAGCAAGTTCTGACACTTAAAATTATCCAGGCTTCTTTCTCGTGCTCTAGAAGCTGAAGAGACAGTGAAGAGCATTTTGCGTTCTGTGATTTCTGATCCCAGTGCAGCATACACAGCTTATCTCACACTCTTCTCTTTTAACCTTAGTAGTTTCACCTTAGTAGCTTCAATTTTTTGCTTCTCTCTCACTCCATCCTGTTTCTCTGCCTTCCTCATTTGCAGTAACTTATAACCTTCTGGGGGAACCACTGTTTTCTTTCATCACTTTTGTCTGAATAGAGCGGGCAGAGATATTTAGCCACTGTGACATCTTCCATCTCTGCAAGAATTCTTTTTCCTTTTTTTCCCCTTCCTGTACGAAACTTCTGCTTTTAATAAGGGATTTTGTTCCTGGAGAAGACCTTCCTCTCCTGTAAATTCAAAAATATATTTTTCTCTATTTTTTCCCTCTCTGATATTTCTGTTGCATTTTTGTTCACTGCCACCTTTGTTCTTTCAATTTAACCCTTCACATTTTATGTCATCTCTGATTTTTTTTCTACTACACTCCTCTCTCCTCATGTGTGTCTGCATCCTACTTTCCTACACACTGACTTTCTCTTCTTGCCATATAATAGTAGGAACATTTTCTGCTTTGCCACGTGAGAAAAAAAATTGCTTTGCTGTGGTTGATTCGATAAAGAAAACCTCAAAATAATAAGAAATTTGCTTACTGTTTGCTTTAAAAGTAATAGCTTAGTTTTACAGACTGTTCCTTGCTCTCAAACACATAAATTCGGGTTTGGGGACAGAGGGAGGATTTTCCTGGATAACAATAAGGCTCTTACACAAAAAAGATGCTGTCCAAAAGACAGCTGCTACTACTTAAATCTGAGTGCTGTTTGGAACTGTGGTGTTTGAATTTATAAAGATCTGAGCATTCAAAAGCTCAGTTCAGATTAAAGCAGTACAATACAGAAGTCCTGGGTGCTAACAGTCATCTGACACTGCACAGCCAAGTGCAGGGAATTATCCTGAAGTAGGTGCTGCTCTATCAGCTGTCCTCTTGTACTGCATTTCTAACCACACCGGGCATCTTGGGCTTTGCAAAACCAGAATGAAAACAGAGAGAGCTGCTGGAATGACAGAACAAGGCAATAAGTAGTGGGATTTTTATTTAAATCACTCCTGACACTTGGTTGTTGATTTATGTCTGGATAGAATGTCTCTTTTAAGTTTGACAAAGTCAAATTTTAACTCATACTTTTAAAGCTAGTAAATTAATTCAGCAAAATGAGGATACTTCAGGAGAATAATGATAATCTGTGCACACGAGTGGAACAGCTGTCTGCCACCTAAGATTTGATGGAACATGCCGTAAAACTCTCAGAGAATCCATCATATCTTGGCAGAGCAAAACATAGTGAGCTCATGTATGGGTAATACTTATTTAACAGTGAAAACTGCTCCTCTTTCAGACCCATACTCTGCATACTCAGCAAGCCATAGATGCTTAAAACAGACTGGAAACAATGTAGTCCGTGTGAACACCATCGATCAGCCCAGCTCCGTTGTTATGAACAAACCAACAAGGAATATCCACACCGTGTACAGGATCTCTCTTGAAATCCTTCTGCCAGCCCCTGAAAGGCAAAACAGTCATGGAAGCATTGAAGCAGAAACTGTGCTTTGATAAGGTAATCTTTCTTAAGTCTTTGCTAAGGACTTAATTATTTTTTACCTTGTTACTGTCAGTTCATTGTTTTTAACAATCATTGTGGCATCTGGTTTCTTGGGATCAGATCCAGGATGAATTTCAAGTATGGTGAAATCAATGGGGTGGAAAAACTGTCCTAAAAATAGAAGCCAAAATTACCACTTCAGGCATGCTGCACACATCACAACAGAATCAAACCAAATAGAAAGCCCAGCAGTTCTACATTCCCATGCTGTTCTCCATGTCCCCTCAGGGCTGTCAGTGAATAAGCAAACACTCAGTTTCATATCACGTTGAACTTATGCCTGTGGTATTATTTACTTTTTATAAACCAGATTCAATGCCTTTCATCTGGATGTAAGTTCCAGCTTCTGAGTGCACAGAAAAAAATAAGCCTTTTCTAGCTATCCTTCAAGATATGCCCATTTTTTGCCTTGTCTGCTCAGCTCTCACTCTCCAAGTTTTCAGCTTTTTTTTAAACAAATAATGTATGTGTTTCTCGCTGAGGGTTTTGTATGTGATCACACTCAGAACAAGGCTGACAGCAAGGAAATGTCACACTCTTGCCAGGATTAGCTTTCACAAACTCCTGTCTGGGATGGGGTGCAGGATGCTGCTGGTGCTTAGAGTGCTGTAATGAGCAGAGACTTTAGATACTTAGTGAGGCAGATTCCAAGATGCTGGACACAGTGATGAGATGTGTGAGTCAGTGAACCGCAACACAGTGTTCCTGTGTCACCTGGGCTACCTGCAATTCTTACCACAGCAGAATGACTCCTGTGTGGAAAAATCCTTTAGCCTGAGGTGACTGGAGCAGGAAAACATAAACAACATTCCATCCTAATTCTGCTCTCTTCCTGTTTTGTTACAGCACTTCCCATGACACACGGACCTAACGTGGACTGCTTTGGCTCGCTCTCCTTGGGCCTCAAAGTGCATGCTGAGACTGAGTAAGCTTGCAGCAGTTCATTATTTTCCACAGTGAGTAAGCTTATTGACCCAAACAGAATGTTTGCTACCCTTATCTGATTTTCTAAGTGAAAACTGCAAGGCAAGGGAAAGCAGTTGCTACTTGTGTATTTTCCAGCAGAGAATGCACAGCACCCCACCTACTGCACTGGCAGAAAACAGGATTCAATGGGGGCAAAATCTGAATCCCTGAATTACTAACTTTGCCACCTTCTAGAATCAAGAGTGTTAGCTAACATGAGGAAAATCTTAGATGACACAAGGCATCCTTTGATTTTACTGTATACTAGCGAATCGGAACATACCTTATTTCTTTTCTTAAAAGGATGCTTAAGTGAGGTTCAGCAAATATTGATCAAGCAAACACATGTATTTTCTCAGAGTGCTTGTACTCAGGAGAAGGGTGATAAGATGAAGGGAGAGATCAAACCATCCAGGAGACTGAAAGAACAGTGTTGTAAGGAAAAAAAAAAATCTGCAGGTGGCATTTAACTAGATAAAGAGGTTTAAAGGTGCCAGTGAGGCTAATGGTTTCAGTAGCAGAGGGAGCATTTATAAGAAGGTAAAGCATGAAGTTTGTGCCCAGAATATTTAGTCAGAAATTGCAATATGGCCAGTCAAAGTCATCTCAGTTTCCTCTGCTATCTCAGTTCAGAAAGTCTAAGTACATGATTGTGTTTACAAATTATGTAGCCTTATATGGAAAGACAACTGTGCAAATACTAAATGAAGACATACCTAATAATCCATGGGTCTGTGCAGACAATTTGTGACCTTGCAGTGTATACAGTCCCAAGAAATCTTGGTGGAGAGGATGTTTCTTCCATACTTGGTGCAAAACAATAACAAATGAGGCACTGTCGCCCATTTTGACCACCAGATTTTTACTTCTGTTAATTATCAAAGTTAAACTGAGGAAAAAAGAAAAACTTGATTTAGGGCATTTTGCTCCCCAGACTTAAGAGCAAGGAGAAGAAACCCGAGAAGAGGCAGCATGTCCAACAAAACAAACACGATGTTACAAATTGTTCAGTGGTTTTGTTCCAGGTGCACAAAGAAAATGTACATGAGGAGGAGATGCTGCCCATTCCTTCTCTAAACTTCCTTTTGCACAGGTATAAATGATTCTGTAATGAATAAATGATGAAAATATACCTGCTGACAGGGCAAAATGTACCTGTTCTGTAAATATCACAATTTCCATTTCTTAAAATGGAGATTGCTTACAGCAGGTTATTAGGTCCTTCTTTGAAAGATTACACACTCTGCCTAAAGTTTACTCTTTTGGTATTTTGCAAGATGCTGTTGCATTAAGCACAATACCAAATCTAGTTTTACTTTAGCCAAAGTAATAGAAAATCAGGGAAAATTCTTCACTTAGTCTAAGCAGAGGAATTTATGAATTATCAGCAGTTATACAACAAAGTAGGGAGCAGAATCCAGCAGGACTGAACCAGTTTCTTATGTATGTTCAGATAACAGATCTTAAAAGTATACTATTGATTATCACTAAAAAAAGTGCAGAAGGTAATACAGGAGCCTGGTACTCATTCTGTAAGCCTTACCCTTCCTGCTGCAAGGTGACTGAGTCAAGCCAGCTGAAACCTGTTTTTTCATTGCCATTCTGAATTGTGATCTTCTCAGGAGTTACTGTCAGTTTTAAATCCAGGTGCTTATTGGCAATGCCAAGTTTTCCAAAATAAGTGTTTTGGATCTTTGCATCACTATTTGTTCTCTTATCACCAATGAGTTCTCCATTGACTGTGATGCCTAATATAAAAAGGAAACATTAAGTTTTGTTTTATAGCTAGGACCTGATCAACTGATGTCATTGAGCATCACAAAAGTTTAGCAACAACTCAAGGAAACAAATATGAGCTGAAAACCAGACTGCAACTACATGTGCATGTTTGTGTCAAGGGAGAATAAAGATCTGGGAGCTGTTCTGTGGATTTCCACAAAGAAAACCATCTCTTTATTTAGAAAACTTCAATATTTCCTGGAGCACAAAGAGCCTCTGATGGGCACAAACAGCCTGTGTGATATCAGAGTGTTTACCAGGAATTCTATGGAATGGCAACCTATTTTATTGCTTGTATTACTTCTCACTGATAAAAATTATGTCTTTCAACTCTCACAGTGGTTTTCAATCTAAGTTTAAAAGTTCATTTCGCTCCAAGGAGTGAAAACACAGTCATGGTACTGGTACCCTATTACAGCTACAGGAAATCCTACTAACTTAGCTGGAAAAAAAATAGCATAATAGAGAGAAATAACCATTGAACATAAGACATTTTGTTACGAGTATCCTCATTTACTCTATTAGAAAAAAATATTTAAAACTCACCTGTAACTGGGTCACTTATTAAACTTAAAACAGCACCTGGATTTTCATTAATGTTGAAGCAAATGGCATCTTTTTTTTGTGGCACTGATACAATGAAGTGTGGATCTCCATCAACTGGAAAGGCAAATCGCAAACTGGTGTTTGTACAGTGATGCGCAGGTTCAAAGTTCTGCGTGAACATTTAACATTGCGGCAATGGAATTGCTGATACTGGGGACCAGCAGGAACTGGTCCTTGCACAAGCTGAATGCCCAGCTTAGTCCAGCCACTGCCTCCCCAAAGTGAAGTATGTCCTTTTCCCCCCTCATCTTTCTCAGGTACACGACGTGCATCCTGTGCCTCTTGCCCCCTGCAAAATTTGTCATGCGGATTGTAGGTTTAGGATGGCCATCTCTGAGGACTGTGGAAGTACTATGCAAGGTTGATCTGAATAGTGAATAGGCAGTTACCAACAGAAATCCCAGTAATGGGAATGAGGACTAAGAAAATGCCCACGTATAATCTCAGTGATTTGATCTTTTTAGAAACATTTAGAGATGTTTAAAGTAAATTAAAATCCTGCCTTCTTGGAAATAAAAAAAAGGTCTGCTTCTGTGGAAGGGAATTATCTAAAAGCCTCATAAGAATTGTTAAGAATCTTAAACGCTATCTTCTGTTCTCCTTCTAAGCACACTACTCAAGCTACTCACCACTAGTATACCACATGGAAGGTGATATATATGAGGAAGTTAATTGTTGAGCTGCAAAGAATACAGAAAATAAGTCAAAACAACTCACAGCAAAATGGAATATTTACACATCTTCACAGTACATATAAGTGTCAGGAAGTTAATATGCTAGGTGAGCTTCTAATTCTACCCTAGTTTTTGAAGCGTGTGGTCCATGGGATGACAGTTTGTGCCCCTTCTGAATAAAGCAAAACTTCAGTATAGAGATAAATTTCATTTGTGGTCTAAATTGCTGTGGCAGTTTCTACAAGGCACAAGCAATGTATCTGTAGGACACAAATGTCTCACACTTAAGAATTAAGCTGTCCATTAGCAAGTAAATGCAACATCATCCATTGAAAACTTCTGAGGTTTTGAGATTTGAAGCTTTTTTTCCAGAATGAAAATGATACCAGGCTGGAGAGTTGGGCAGAGAGGAACCTCTTGAGGTTCAAGAAGTGCAAGTGTAGAGTCTTGCAGCTGCAGAGGAATAACCCTCTGCACCAGTACAGGTGAGGGGTTAACCTGCTGGAAAGCAGTTCCCCAAAGATGGACCTAGGAGTTCTGGTGGGCATCAAGTTTACCACGAGCTGTGTACTCTTTTGGCCGAGAAGGCCCAAAGGTCTCCTGGGGGGCATGAAGAAGAATGCGGTGAGCAGGTCAAGGGATGTTCTCCTCTACCTCTACTCTGCCCTAGCTGAGGCCACATCTGGAGTACTGTGTCCAGTTCTGGGCCCCACACTTCAAGACTGATAGGGAACTATGGGAGAGGGTCCAAGAGTCTGAGGAGGAAAGGCTGAGAGACTTGGGGCTGTTTAGCCTGGAGAAGAGAAGACTGAGATGGGATCTTCTCAGTTTATAAATATCTAAAAGGTGGGACTGGGATGTTTTCATCAGTTCCCACTGATAGGACAAGGGGCAATGGGCACAAACTGGAGCTCAGGAATTTCTACCAAAACATAAGATAAAACATATTTGAGGGTGCCAGAGCACTGGAACAGGCTGCCCAGAGAGGCTGTGGAGACTCCTTTTCTGGAGATTTTCAAAACCTGCCTGGATGTGCTCCTGTGCAACCTGCTCTGGGTGAATCTGCTTTAGTAGGGAGGTTGGACTAGATGAATGTGAGAGGTCTCTTCAACTCCCACCATACTGTGATGCTGTGAATGTAAATCTTTTCAATGAAGACTGAGAAAACTAGACAGAGATGATAGAAAGAGAAAGGCTGAGACTACTCTCCAGAGCATTTCCAGGATTGCCCAGTGAGCAATCTGAAGGGTCAGTTGCTGTCTCTCTTGAATACAGCAAATTTTGTATAAGCAACTAAGGATATTAATTTAGCCAGAGATCTGACATTGTAGACTCTTGCTTCATATCATTCCAAAGGAGAAATAAATTCAAGTCCATCTAGTTTTGAGGAAAAAATGGCGGTTGGCTAAACAGGCATTTACTCCTTAAGAGCTATTTTCAGATGTAACTTTTTTAATTTGATATTGTTCAACTTCATGTATGTTTTCAGCACTGAGCAACGTTTTAGCTATGAGCAGAAATTGGTAGTGTTTGTTAAAGTACAGCTCTAAAGGCAGTTTCTATCTTCCCAGTAATTTCAGCTGAATCAGTTTCCTTTGACAGATGCTGCTTCATTCAGAAACTTAAACTAATGACTTACCCAGAGGACCTCTGATAGCCTCTGCTGTGAACAAAACAAAATGTTAGTTTAGAAGCTAGAAATACTAAAAAAAGATCTTTCCCACTTCCCTCCTTCTACCAAATCCAATTTCAAAATCTTGTAATTACATATAAATTTATAAATATTTTTTAAAGAAAAACTTATTTAATACTGAGACAAAGCAGAGGTCATGAACAGGCAACACCCTACTTTTCAGTGACAAAAGCACTTCTCCAGAGGCATGGGCTTTGCTCTCTAAGAGGCTGGGACAACCTGCCCACTTCCGATTCCTCCCCACCACCTTGTTCTAAACTGTACTAATGGGAAGTCAGTTAGATTATCCACCTGCTTCCTTCCATATTTTACTAGTCTCCTGCTCTTTTGACAGCTGATGCTATGGAGGGGTGTACTGAGGACAGGGCTTTGTGCTGAAGAAGCAGCAACCACCTATCAACAAAGGAACCTCTCTATGAGACTCTGGAAGCACAGGTATCTGTGAGTCAATATAGTAAGCCCTGGAAAGCAACTTAGTTGCATTGTGTCTTGATTTTGTGATGGTGGGATGCTGTGGTTATCAGAGACAGGAAGCATTTACAGGCTTTTCCAGCTGAAATGTTTTTTAATCTTTTCATAACATAGTCTTGCTTTATTAACCAAGAATGTTATGAAAATATTGCCTCTACAGGAAGTCCACCTCTAACAGTTAAAAATATTAAACAAATGTAACAAGGAATGTACTTACCTTCAGCTGTTACCATGGGCAGGTAAGAAGTGAAAGGAAGAAAAAAGAGAAAATTAGTGTTTCAGTTGTACAACTGAACAGGAAGGATTCTGACCCTGTTCACACACAATCTAAGAAAAAAAAATCCAAACCTGTTTGACAGTTCAACCAGGTACATTCAGCATTTTACAGCTGCATCTCTTCCCGAGGACACAACTCAGTATTTGTTTATCAAACCAACACACTGGAAGTAATAAGCTCTTATGTGGGGCAATGAAATATGCATACGACAAGAACACTATTAGTAATTCTTTTAGTGTTAGGCCATTTCCACATTGCAAACTGTTACTTACTGATTCTGCTCCCTTGTGGTTTTTAAGGCACTTTTGCATCATTCTGCTAATACTGATTGGATTCAGTGATCCTCTTTAAAGTCTAGATTCACAGTGTGTACAAAATTATTTTCTTCTCTTATAAGGCACAGTGTTTTGAGTATTTGTGCTAGTTTGAGCCTAGCTGGGATGTTTTGGTGAGAAGAACTAGATCATAGGCTGGGAAATGAAAACAATGGTGTTGTCTACTTCGCTCACAGTCTTGCTGAGATGTGTAAAGAAGAAAAGCAAAACAAAAGATAAAGTCACTTTGCTCTGCACTTCTCTTGGGCACTTCATGCTGGGCTGTTCTCTTCTGCTTTGCCTGCTGGGGAGAGCTGAGGCTGCTGGCTGAACTCCATCTTGCTTTCTAACCTCACCCTCCATTTGCTTTGGCTGATTTCACCTTCACTTCTTAATCCTCTCGGCCGAACCTCCATTCTTCCTTGGGACTGGGGTAAGGTTGAGAGGGGTAGGGGAAAGGTGAGGGGGTGGTTGAGAGCCCCTCCTGAGGACTCAGGTTTCTGGGAGGGGAGTTGTGTCTGTATTTACCTTTTTACCTTGTATATTTCTGTCTATAACTGTATATGCTGTAAATATCTGCTTGTAAATTGTGCTAGCTGTAAATATAAGCTTCATTCAAAATTTCCAGAGCCGAATGAGTCTAGTCTGGGTGATTTCTAAAGTGTGGGGGGGCGGGAACACCCAAACCATCACAGTATTGTCTTCTGTTACTGTTCGGTATCTTCTATATACAAAGAGGATTTACTTGGAAAGAGGTTCAGAAAAGGATCTTTGTGCTCTAAGTGCCTAGAAAGGGAAATCAAATTGCTGAAGATGACTCTGAATGGATCTCACTACTGTCAGATGCTTGGGTAAGTGTTTTGTATCTTATGGAGTATGGCTGTAAACTTTGAAGTTGTTATGCTATATTGGGACTTGAATGTTAAATTAAACATGAAGTGTTTTTCCTCAGAATCCCATTGTGATAGTTATGAAAAAGAAAAAAGGCAAAAATTTTATCAGCAGAATGCTTGAAGAATTATTCAAAATTGAAGGGCACTTCAAGCAGAAAAATGCTACATTTGCCCCTAAGCTGAAGTTGATAGAAAAATAAAAGTGATGTGAACTAAACCGAATGTAGCTGAATTGTTAGGTTAGAAGTACTCCCTGGGTTTTATTTGTTTTTGGATGTAGTATTTTATATATTTACCTTAAAATACACTCATTTTGAATTTTGCCTGTGTTTTGCCTGTACGATTTAGTAATGAAGAATGGTTTGATGGAAATGAGCTTTACAGTAAAAAATAATTTTGTATAAACCATACACATGAAATGTTTGAAGCAGATTTTTCATATGTGTGTTTGAAACTGTGCCCACAGAGGGGCCTTTTCTTTAGGGGAGCCTCAGAGGAACACTTGGCTTCTCAAATTGTGAAAATGCTGATACCTTCAACAGGTTTGTCTGCAAGCCCATCCTGATTGTCATAGTCTTCTGGCTTTGTTACCACCATGGATGTCAGTGGTGTTACAAACTTGTATTTTAGTGAGAGATCCAGGGCTTCAGCTGTCAGATTCTCCTTTTCTTCTCCTGTAGCTGCAACACTGAATAGAGGCAGAGATTCCTAGCATCAATAAATGCTAAATTACTCAATGAACTCTAGATTAAATATTTTTCTTTAAAGTGAAGTTGTTTCTCTTCAGATGATTAATCAATAAGGAATATTTGTTACAATCTAGGAGCACTTCTGATTCTACTGGCTATCCAAGAAAAAGGCAAACCTGTGCTTTATTTTTGCAATAATTCTAAACTGTTTAATTCTCAACCTGACACAAGAATAGTGAGACTGAGGAAGAAAGCAGGTTGAGGAATTTTCCTAGGTTTTCTGCTTTCCCATGGGTGCCTCAGTGTGATTTGAGATTCAGCTTCACACCCTAGAAGTTGCACCAGTGAGATGGCTTAATGGAGTCACAGCTAAGATGTTATTCTAGATATAATTACCGCTTTTCCAGGAGTTGCTCAATGGTGAGATAAGCCCAGAGCCTTTCAATGTAGTCTCCAAATATGTATTGCTGTTCTTGGAAAGCTTTAGCTGTTTGCTCAGCATCTTGTTGTGTAGTGTAGGACAGAGCATCATTAGCCTGTTAAGAATAAGGAAACATCACTGTACCATGAGTAGTCAGTGACTTCCAAAACCTCCCCAACCCAAAACTTTCACGCCTGAAAAGCTTAGTAAATTGGAAACCAATCTGGTCGAACACAGCACTTGCCCAGGAAAATGCCAGTGTAGTATCAGGATCTGTGTTCCATTGCTTCTGTGAAGGTTACTAGTTTACAGGACATAATGCAGTTCCCAAATTCAGATAGCAGTTTTGTTCATTGGAATTTGGCTACTCAGGATTTAAAGAACTTTGATTATGATGTCAATTTCATATAGGAACACAGGCAAGCAGATATGCTTAATAATACATTATTTGTATTTGAAATATACCTACTTTCACTTAATATACAGAACACACTATAGTGTATGGGGCATAATAGGTAGTTCACACTATTTATGACGTATTATCTATGTTTGTGTTGTGTTTCTTGAATATCAGGGACAAATATTTTCCCAGAACCCAGATCTAGAGAGGTATTTAGATCAACTTGGTTTGTATTAGAAGTAGATATCTACATTCATAGGAAGGCATTTCAAATATTCAGGGGCTCCATCAGTTTTTCTTCACTGTATGAAGACTAGTGGTGGTGAACACTGAATGTTTGACTCCTGAAAGAACCAGGTAGAATATTTAGGGACTAAACTTGAAAAAAAAGACATACCTTTTATCAAAGCTAATCCAGTCACATTGCATGAAATTGTCCCAGACTGACCCTAGTATACCTGACCAAGTTAGGCAAGTAACTCACAGTTTTAAAAGCAATGACTTTGGCATGTTCATTTTCTCACATATGCAGTAGCACATCCTGGCATTAATGTAAGGAAATACCAGTAACATTTTAAGTATTGCCAGCTCTGAACATTCAGACACTTTGCATATCTTCTTTAAGTCAAACAAATCCATACTTACGCCTTCACCTATCACATCTACAGTCAAACTGTTTTGGTGGCTGTCTA
This sequence comes from Tricholaema leucomelas, assembly GCA_013400475.1. Classification (NCBI taxonomy): domain Eukaryota; kingdom Metazoa; phylum Chordata; class Aves; order Piciformes; family Lybiidae; genus Tricholaema lacrymosa; species Tricholaema leucomelas. Next base: position 118,548 of record WAAF01003926.1, on the reverse strand, counting down.
TGAAACGCCCAGCAACCACAATCTCAGACCCATCATAGAAATGCTTGAAACTGTTTTTAGTCAGGTCTGATATTTCATTTTCTGGGTAGTTTAACTCCACATCTACGAGAATGGGATTTGACACCTCGTCATAAAACCCCTACAGGATAAAACACAAAACAAAACAGGGAAAACATTTAACTATTATTGTTTCTTTAATTTACAGGTAGATCTGTACTCAGAAACATCCTGCTATCTGGTGCACATCAAAGTGTCCTTCAGAACCATCATGTGTGTCACTTTACACCAAGTTTTGAACCCTGATCCAAAGCCCATAGTATCCCCCTTTTACTGTCCTTCCACTTTTGGCTTATATATTCGGAAACAAGAAGATTAAATGCAACTAATATTCTGATTACAGCAGCCTCCTGAGTATCTCAGTACCAGATTACACTTAGGAACTTTGATTACTTCAAAATAAGAACATCTGTAAGGTTATCTGAATTAATATATCTTTCATCTAATTTAAGTGGTGATTACTGTACCTGAAGCTGTAAAGCTGCATCAGAGTCAGCATAAATCCGACGGGCCAATCCTTTATTCTCCAGTGCCATCATTTCCAAGAAGTTGTAGTCAACACCATAGCCAAACCCAAGATTGTATAAGGGATATCTTCCTTCAATGGCTTTTTTCACATGTGCCCGAATGTCCTCAGTATTTGATACACCTGTATCAAACCAGAATGTTGAGATAAAATAATCACAAAATGAAAAGTAGCTAGGGATGCTTAGACTTCTTAGGAGGCATTATCAAAACCTTGTTTTAGTAGTGTTATGCTGGAATAATAGCATTTAAGTCACTGAAACCTCCAGAATTCAAAGATGGAGGCAAATTTTAGCTGAGCATTTTTTTTGTTAGGTAATTCACTGTCTTTATTATTCCATCCAACACAAACTTACCTACGTTTGGCTGACCATCTGTTAGCATGATAATTATAGAAGCACTTCTCTTGGGCACGATGTTTTGTTCATGAGCAGTGTTCAGCATATCAATCCCCCTCATTAGACCACCATGTAAATTTGTCGCTGCAAGGTAGAGACAAAAATTTGGGTTCAGCACAGACAATCAAAATAAAGGCCCATTTTTCACCCCAATCTGATCTCATTGCAGTATGAAAAGGAAAGATCTGGGTTTGAAAGCAGGGGGATGCTTAAACAAATGTCACGTGCTGAGCACATTTGAACATTAGGAGTGTCTCGCAGTAATTACAAAGAAAAAGCTGTAGCATTGTGTTCAGAGACTGAAGTGATAACTTTCATAATGAACCACTGCCACAGTAAAGCACTTACCGCCTCTAGTGTCAATGCCCCGAACAAACTTCCTTGCTTCATTCAAATTCTCCGGAGTGGCCCTGATTAATGTGTCTTTCCAGGTGTGTACTTCACTACCAAACAGTATGAAATTGAAGAAGTCTTCTTCTTTAATGTCATCTAAGATTTTTAGAAGTGCTTCTCTTGTCTACAAGAGATTTAAATCTAGAGTTCAGCAGTCAATGAAATAGGTGCTTGCAAATTGTACATGATTAATTTCTCAGCATTTAGGGAGTTTTAATTTTTACACAGTACATTGTGCAAAAGTTCTGAGCTTGTTTTACCTTTGCCAGACCCCGTATCTATTTCAGAGTATCTCTAGTGAAGTCAGAGAGTTGCAATTACATCTGGTAAACCTTTGTAGCTGAGAGGAAAATCAGGTCTCATGTCATGGATCACTGCTTACACTAAAGTAAGCTAGCATGGCAAATTGAAAGTCATAGGAAAGGGGCAACTACAGCTTGGTGGAGAAGCTCATATGCCAGCAAGGGTGGCTATTTTGATGCAGCACCAAAACTTGAACATTCTGAGCATTACCTTAGAACGGGGAGTCCTCGCTACAAGAATCGCTGTTGCTTTCCAGAGGAGACAGAATGAACCACATAGATAACGCACATATCACTGTATGCACCATTTAAATTTGGAACTGTCCAGACACCTGACAGAGCTCTGGAAATGCTGATATTGAGAGTTTTGAACTAATAACATTTCTAAGTAAGTACTGTCTAAATGTACAGAATTTTGTTCTACAGTAATGCTTCAAACTAGTAACTGAGCATTACAGAGGTTACAGCATAAACCCACTGGGTATATCTTAAGTTGCACATATGTACTGTAAATCAGCATATCCCTTCCATCACAGCAGAGACTCTTTCACTGAGACTCTATAGTAATGTAATAACTTACCTGTTCAATTTCTCTTCCAGACATTGAGCCACTAATGTCTATTACAAAAATAATATTCTTGGGCAAGTTTTGAAGATTCGTTGGTGCAAAGAAGTGGACAAAGTAGCCATTGACAATCTGAAAAAAACAGAATGTAATAAAGCCTCACGAAATCAGGTTTGTATATGTTAAAGATAAAATGCATGAAGAAGAAATTCCTTTCATTTAAGGTCTAGCCTCTGAGTGGAGTAATGGGCTTTAATGGCCCAGACCAGTCTCCCCTTTGTTCGTGGGCCCAGGTGCCTCATTTAAGTGTAAGACTGGACCTTTAATCCCTGCCTGAGTCACACTATAAGAATGCCTGTCCCCAGCTGTGTCACAGCCATACCTGTTCCTGTCCATAGAATCCAGTGATTTGGATCCTACCCTCCCACCCTTCAGACTGATTTCTTTCCTTGACCTCAGGCTGCCTCATCACCACAACTTGCCTGATGGCCTGGACTCTCACTTGAACTTGACTGCCATCTCTGAGTATGCCTTGCTCAGGTACTGTGGGGAGTGAGCTCATAGCTGGAAATGCCCCCCTGCTGTCAGCTATGTTGTCACATGCATTTCCCTGTGCTTTAGTGAACAGCTGGCCCTTACTGCTCCCTGATCTTTACTGTGCAAGCTAAGCTGTTCAACAGTTTAAAATTCCCAGCTGTCAGGTTTCACCTGCAAATTATTTGGAGTTGTTCTCTTCACATCATACTTTACAGTAAAATCTCCATCCAAGACAGATTGTGAGCAATTTGCACAGGTTCGCTGCTGATCAAGAGTTGGGTTGAAAGAGATGTGCCCCTGAAAAGAAAAGCTTCATGAGATCTGAAACTTAATAGCTGAACTTTTTTCTACAGAACACAGAGAAGTTTGTTTTTTATAAAACTAGTATATTTATATTCACAGACGTGAGAACAGCCTGTTTTGTCAGGTTAGGTATTAGTCTCTGTCCAGAGGTATTTATGTATTTGTAGATGGGTAGGTGACACCTGGAGGCTGCTATCTAGAGCTTTCTTCATATATTTACTGCTCCATCTTCCTTGGCTCAGACCTCCATTGTGAATGACACCTTTGATAAGGCTGTTAAGCACATGGCCTCTTAGGAATTCTACCACCTCTGTACATGAGAAAACAACCTGCTAGTAGTCCTAATGGCATCTAGGTTTTAAACTAGTGCTGTGAGACAAGGCCTACTAGTTTGGGTACAGTACCTGGCTACCTGGCTTCTGATCTGCATGGAGATGGCATTCAGTCTCCTATCTTGGAATTCAGAGCTCATTCGCACAGACAAGCCTTTACTGCCTTTTTTTTTCCCCCTATTCCTTTGCTGTCACTTTGATTGCTAGCAATGACATTATTATTTCAGATTTATAACCATAATAAATTATGGAATGCAGTCCTCACTGTACCTTTTTCCCCGAAAAAGTTTTTTTAATGATATTTTGTAGATCATTGGTGATGAATGTTCCTTCCGCTTCCAGCTCAGTAATACCCTGAGGCTCAAAGATATCTACTTCAATCTGAAATATTAATTGAAAATTCATTGTTATTGATTACCCCACAATATATCTATGCAGAGATACAGGCTGGGGTCGGAGTGGCTGGAGAGCAGCCAGACAGAGAGGGATCTGGGGGTGCTGATTGATACCCGCCTGAACATGAGCCAGCAGTGTGCCCAGGTGGCCAAGACAGCCAATGGCATCCTGGCCTGCATCAGGAATGGTGTGGCCAGCAGGAGCAGGGAGGTCATTCTGCCCCTGTACTCTGCACTGGTTAGACCACACCTTGAGTACTGTGTCCACTTCTGGGCCCCCCAGTTTAGAAGGGACATTGAAATCCTTGAGCGTGTCCAGAGAAGGGCGACAAGGCTGGTGAGAGGCCTCGAGCGCAGGCCCTATGAGGAGAGGCTGAGGGAGCTGGGGTTGTTTAGCCTGGAGAAGAGGAGGCTCAGGGGTGACCTTATTGCTGTCTACAACTACCTGAGGGGTGGTTGTGGCCAGGGGGAGGTTGCTCTCTTCTCTCAGGTGGCCAGCACCAGAACGAGAGGACACAGCCTCAGGCTGCGCCAGGGGAAGTTTAGGCTCGAGGTGAGGAGAAAGTTCTTCACTGAGAGAGTCATTGGACACTGGAATGGGCTGCCCAGGGAGGTGGTGGAGTCGCCGTCCCTGGAGCTGTTCAAGGCAAGATTGGACATGGCACTTGGTGCCATGGTCTAGCCTTGAGCTCTGTGGTGAAGGGTTGGACTTGATGATCTGTGAGGTCTCTTCCAACCCTGATGATACTATGATATGATACTATGATATCAACCTAGCCATATACAGGAGGACCAGCAGGCAACTAGAGATGTGGAAGATGGATTTTTGCAAAAGCAAAGGTTTACTTTTATAACTTCTAATAGCAGGCTAAATGCACACTTGCATGCACATTCCATCAGCCAAACAGGCTCTTTTAATATAGGAAAGTTTAAAAACAAAGCTAGAAACACAGGAACCTTAGTGGAAATATAATTTCTCTGAAAGCTCAATACTGGCATTTTGTAAAGCATCAATAAATACTCAAGTCCTTCAAAAATATAACCTAGCCATTAGCTGTGAGCTGTGCCCAACTCTGACCTGTATTTCAGTATGCCTTCTATCATAGTGTGTTTAAATAAATGCTGTCTAAGCTCTTAGAGATGCTGGGGTTTGTAATGACTTTTACATAGCTTTTTCTGGGCATACAAAGGTGAAAAATTCTGCCTTGGAGCTTGATTTTAGCAAGGCAGATGATGTGGTTTCACAGTGGTGTGAGAAAGGTGTAGTTTATACTATAAAGGCATTTATAAAAGCTATTAGTGTTCCATTTTACCCCAAGGCATAGTAATGGCTTTTTCAGGGTTTTGTGCAGCATTTCTTTGGAAGCTTAGCAGCTGAGCACATTTGTCAGCCTTACAAAGAGACACCTGCACTAAAGCCTCTGGAGTGGGCTCCTCACCTGATTCATTAGGAATACTATCAAGGGGCTTCAGCTCACCTGTGAACCAATGAGAACGTGCATGGCACTTCACTTTCAACAGATGTACAGAATTTCAACATCTCTTAAGTTACAGTCCCATTTGATACAGTTTTCTACTTACCCCAAAATCTTTGACAAGCTGTTTTGGTTTTACTTTGATGAACATCTCATACTTTCCAAACTGTCGCTTTAGCAGCTCCTCGTAGGTGAGCTCAAAAGTGACTTTACTTGCTGCTGCAACGTTGACTGAGACAGTGAATTTTTCTGTCTTTCTTCCTGAAGCTCTGTATTTAAGTGGTTAAAAAAAAAAAAATCTTTATCATCTTTCATAATATTTATTGTTTGGCTTGTTGGGTTCCTTTGTTTTCAAAATGGAGTAAAACAAAGGAATTTTGAGCTACTGCTAAAGTCACACTCAAACTGTAGAACTGATTGAGGTTTCTCAGTGAGCTTAATCCCAGGCACAGGCCATACAAAATCAGAGAAATCTGCAGAAATAGTGTTTCCATAATTGCAGATGCTGCCTGTCTAGTCAGATGTTGTATCTCCTTGTTGCAAGTTACACTACAATAACTCTAACCCAATCATTGTTCTTTTGGAAACTTCAGAAATATGCCAGAACCAAGTTTTCATCAATCTCACAATTTGCTAAGGGATGATGACGTGGAAGCTGCACAAGGCATCATTCTTACTTGACAAGACCAGCAGTCTGTCCCTTTGAAACAGCCTTCTCATATTGCTTTTTTGCAACTTCTTTTTCCTTTATAATTCCAGGATAAGTGACACCATCGATTGTCCTGCAGATGAAAAAGCCCTAGTTTAGCTGAATGGTTTGCACTAGTACATGAAAAGTTACTATAGGTAATTATCTGCTTATTGATCGCTTTGCTAAAAACCACTTTCAGAAATCTGATATTGTCAAGATTTGAGCACTGTCACTGCAACTAGTCATCTTGGTGAATTTAGCTGGAATGAAGAGCTCTGAGTTCAGTAGCTTAAAAAGAATTTAAATCTGTTTTTACTTTGCAAATTAACTAGCTCAAACCTGGGCTGATAGGAATTCTGCTTACACCTGCCATATTCTTACACTTCAGCAGCTTGACCATCTCATCTAACAGCAAGAGAGCTCTCTGGATGAGACTCATCTCTCCAAATGTAGCTATCTATAACTGAAGATTTCATCCTTGGACTCCTTATACCATTAAACAGGCATTTCTCATAGGGTATTAATCTCATCCTATAATACAAGTTCTGGCATGCATTAAGAGTAGTTATGACTAAAAGCTACTGTTTCTTTTCACTGAAAATAAGCCATCCATAATGTGATTAGCAGAGATGGACCTCATAATGGTGTGAAAATTGCATATTACTGCAACTAAATGTACAAAACCTAAAGGTACTGCAACTAAGGGGAAAAGAATCCTGTCTTTTATTCATATATTATTTTTAAATTAACAGATAAATGAAACTATAATGACATCAGGGAAATTAAGTAATGGAACTCTTCTGGTTTGATAACACCAGAGTAAGTGGTATTTCTGATAAAGACAATGGATTTCCAGAGATCTCCCATTCTCTAAGGTCCATGATGATGAACAGAAATAATTCAAAATGAGTCATCTTTTCTAGAGATACACCAGTGCTTGCCTTTCTCCAAGTACTGGGCTTGTTAGGTTAACAGTGCCAGAAAATTACCAAGGAGGCATTCAGAAATCTATCAAATTGCAAAGTTAAAAAGAACAGCTTCTCTCAGCTGCATTTTCACAGATTTTTAGTCTTCTCTAACAATACTGAGAAGATTACACACATGCTGAAGTTGGTAATGAAGGCTGTCTTAGGGAGTTCAACATCGAAGAAGACTTCTTTGTGCACATTTCCACGATTGACAGCTCTACTGGTGATGACATTGTGAGCAAATCTGGAAGTGATTTTACTGTCAATTTTCATGCTATAGATTTCTATCCCATTGACAACCTGTAGAGTGAAAAATGGAAACGAGAGGGGAAAAAAAAGAACTAGCTGTGACACTGATGCCTGTGTTAATCAGCCACAATCAGGTTTTTTAAAAGAAACCACAGGAGGACATGCTTTTACTCCAAAGCAAACCAGGAAAGACATTGTAACAACTGGAGCATAGCTGTATTTCCTTGGCTATTTATCACCTTGACAGCATGGTGCTGTTCCATGAGTTATAACTACAGCCCCTTTAAGAAAATACTACATCACCACCACAGCAATAGTACTGCCATTACAAAATCAGGCTTCTTCTCTGCTGAGGCTCTGACTTTTGTTTATGGTTAGTCAAAGAGCAAAACAACTTACTGCTGCCTCACTGTATTACTGACTGTAATTATCAGCTGAGCAGATGACTCCTACAGCAGGGATTTAAGCATCTTGTTTAAAAATAGACCTAAACAGTTCCAGATGGCTCCAAATTCCACTCTATGTCACTCTCAATTTCCTCACAACTGGGGATCTCTTCCTTCTTTAAAACAAGGAAATGGGTAGGGCAATACTTATTTTTCTTAAAAAGCTCAGGTGTAAAGTTGCTGGAGACTATACAAAAGCATAGGTAAGAACAGATGTGACTCTTTAGGCAGTTTTGCAACAAGTCTGCTTCTTGTAGTAAAATCAGCACTGGAAAGATCCCTGGAGTTTTTTTATGGTGGATCTGATCTCTGGCTGGTTGATTAAAAAGGTCCCCAAACAATCAAAGCACTTAACCATTGTTAAAGTGGAGTACAGGTGCCAGGTGGAACCAGCCCTAGAGATGACTCTTTTCCTCCTTACAAACAACTACATCATAAACCAAAATTATAAACAAAACCAACACAGAATGGATGTCTGTTAAAGATATAGAGGTGACTTCAAACAACTTTGCTCTTTATTCGAACACAGGGAGGTTAAAAATTACTTGTTTTTTTCCCTTGTTCAGGAGTTTCCATCAGAGCTTGGAAAGAAACTGTAGTTAATCCTACTGCCTAAAACAAACAACTTTGGGCTGCTCCCCACGTCACACACACTCAGAAATTGCCATTTGCTCAGACTAAACTCACAGAAACATGCTGTGAACAATGTAAGAGTATTCTTGTCACTATAAATCTTTCTCAGCAGTCTAGACAAATCCAAGCCTTACTCACCAAGTCATTATCAGCTTGTCTTTTCTGTAAAGAGAAAAACAGGGAAAAAAATCATGACTAAGTTAAGAAAGCTGCATTTACAAAGAACTCACTTTGCATCTATGTATTTGTCTTCTAGATCAAAAGACGCTGTCCAGGAGAAGGAAGGATTGACAGATGTTCTTATTACTAAGTAAACTTGAGGAAAGACCAAGCAAGGCTTCTGACACAGGTACAATTGTTTTGCTTATAGCATTCCCCATTTTGGTGAACTTTTTGGTTTTCATTTGCTGTTAGTGCACCTTAAACGTTGTGAGTTTGAAAAGTTAAACTTTGAACATTGCTACTTTTGTGTTTTGCTCAAGTAACACAATAAGTTATCTTTTTTCATTGGAAAAAAAAGCTAATGGGACAGCCTGAGAAATCAGTAGAATGACAGAAGAAGAGGCTTGAATGTTCAGTGCCATTTATATTTAAATGTCTCTGAGACTAAAGAACAGACTACAATCTGCTTAGTACAGATTCTTAGAGCACAATCTAAGTATAAGCAGAATGTGTTGTCCTGAGGGTGACATACTTTTCTTGAGATTTCACAGAATCTCAGAATTAACCAGGTTGAAAAATGCCTTCGAGATCATTGAGTCCAGCCTCTATTTCCTGGCTCTGTAATGTGTATTTTAACTTTTCAAACTAATTCTCCTTTGGAAGCAAAAAGAGATTTGTATCAAAGCATCAAAACTCCCCAGTTTGTCCATTTTATTACAATTGCACAAACATCCAAAGTACCAAGCAGATACATCCTCACAGTCTTTCAAATTTTACCCCTAGATTTTTCCTGTTTCACCCCAAAGGCCTCTCATTCTAGTATGAGTGCGTATGATAATGCAACAGGCTTACAAAAAGGAGAGGTGGTCACTACAAAAGGCTGCACAGAATGGGGAAAAACCCCAAACTGTTAGAACTGGGGTTTTTTTTTGCGTATTTGCTCCAAGAGTATGTGCAAATATCAGAAGCTCTACAAAAATACCACATAGTCTCTCCTGAGAGAGAACAAGCTTGGAGTGTATTTACTGAAGCATGTAAAAAAACCAACTTGTGTAACTCAGTTCCCGTAAGCTCAGCTGCAAAGCCCTTATCTCTTTTGGCTCCAAGAGCCTCCTGGGTCACTTTTTGTGCATGTTTACCTGCTCCACTAAAGAGAAGGGTAAAGACACAATAAAGTATCAAGTCAGATACATATCTTAGCAGCCTCTAAGTTGTTGGGTTTTTTTTGTACTTTTCACAGGTTGAAGTTTTAGGGGTTGGAAATTGAGATACAGAGGTGGGGTCATTTTTTTTTGTTGTTGTTATTCTGGAGGTTCTTTCAAGACACTCTACTCAGTCTATAGTAACGTAAGATTTTAGGAGGGAGGCTTCTCAACTTCTGTAAGAGTCTGGCAAACAGCAGTGTGTATGTTTCTCTAGGTTTCTCTAGGTTTCTCTTTTAAACTTGGCATACAAACGATTTCTGTGTGTACACCACTTGTTTCACAAACCTATGTAAGTTTTTTTTTTTAATGCCCCTGTAGTGAATTCATCAGTTGAAATGTGTTCTTTCTAAAACTGAAATTACCTTTTCTACACCTGTATTGTCATTAGAGCTAATCATTTGCCCTTCCAAAACACAAACTGAGGTATGGACCCTAGGAAATGGAGAAACTGGAAGTCACTGAAATACCAGCTTGTTTGGCACAAACTTTTCCTTACAGTGAAATTACATGGAGTTCAGCATTTAAAAAACCCTAGCTACAAAAGATAAGCTCTTTAGTCACCAATTCAGCAATTCTGACTAATATCTCCTAAACTAAAAGATACTTTACCTGCATTTAAGTTTTACAGAATTGCAGTTGTGCACATTCTTTATCAGAATGATGAGTTCTGCAGCAGTTTTGAAAGAGTTCTGTTCTGAATATGTAACTATTTAGGGATACACTCTGCCATTCTCACTGAAAAAATAAAATGCAGAAAAATCCCCCAATGAGAGGTATTTGCCACGTTCTGCTTGGGCTGACCTTCACAATGAAGATACTCAAAGCCAGCTGGACATCATCCTGAGTTACATGCTTTAGCTGACCCTGATTTTTCCAGCAGCAGATGAAGAAGTGACTCTGTGAGTTATTTTTTTCGTTCTTAATGATTCACCTGGATTTAGCTAGAGACTGTGCTAACATCAAGGTCATACTAAGTTGTGTGGGCAGAAAGTGATAGAGCCCCATTTAAAACTATGCAATTCTATGTCAAATTGAGATTTTAATATCCTTTACCTCTTGTAATTACAGTTACTTGATAAAATGCTTCTAGAGTATTGCAAATTATTTGCCAATTGCACCAGTTATTACAAAGTTCTTTTTCAGTCGTGTAACTGTAACTAATCCTGCTTTTCTGTAAGCTTTTGCTGTGGCAACAGCAAAGAACAGAAGTGAAAAGAAAAATCTATAGAAACTGGAGAGCAAGAGCAGTGGAAAAAAACTAATTTGAACTTCCATGAAAATAGGGAGGGTAGAGAGGGCTCTCATTGCAGCACTTGCTGAAAGAAGTTCTGATTTTACAGCTTGGGAAACTAAACCACAGCATGAATTAAAAAGATGCAGCAAGGCCTGTACAGTGACCTCTGGGAATTCACAACACTGAACAGGGTATTTGCATATATCCCAAAGTGCTACATAGGAAAAAACAAGGCACAAAAATTATTTGCAAATCTACAGCAACATTAAAGATTCCATCATTCCAAGTGCTGTGAATTTGCTCCAAGAGAAAAGAGACATTAATACAGCTAAGCTATGAAAATTAACATCCTCACGAGCTACATGTAGGAGTCTTGCTGCTGCCAAAATGAGGGCCACAAAAAGGAAGGCTGTATTATTGGTATTATTGCCACCCGTACTTACAGCGAGTAGTTCTAAGGATAGTATTTAATCTAGGAAAAACTTCCCCACCTTTAATAGCCATATGTGTAGGAAGGTGGTGTACGAGTGCATGTAGGGATCCTTGATTTGGATTTTTGTTCCATTTTCAGCAGAATTGGGTCTACCAGCTGTCTTTACTTGACTATAGCTTTAAAAGCAGCTTTTACAGCTTGAAGGTCACCAGGCAGCCAGACTTCCAGCCATGCTTCATCACTCTTTACTGGCACATTACTTGCTCAAAGGAGCTAAGACAGCAACAAGGACTGAGACCTTCAAACTACCTAGAAATCTCCTCCATTTCAATCAAATTATATTTACATAAAGTATGTAACAAAATTGAGAGAATCAACTGACTTTTCTGTAGAGTTCTGCATGTACAGATGGAGCACTACAGAAAGCTTTGGCTATCTGCCATGATGAAAGGCTTTAGCATTGCAAGACACACAGAGAACAACAGGTAGTATGGTAATCAGGAGGAAAAAGCTCCATTACATCCAGGCTACATAATGGTTAAATAATAAGAATCCACAGCATCTCCAATTTGCACCAGTAAGTTTCAAGCTGATTTTTTAAAGTTAGATATGTTACTATCTTGATTTTCTAAGAAAAAGTCTTGGCAAAGATTACAACCTCATGAACAAAAATTGACTGTAAATTGTTCTGTCATGTTCTACCCACTAACCTACAGAGCTCCCCAAAGAGATTTCCCCTCTGTAACTTTCCATGGTATGTAAGTACAGAGAGGGGGCGATAATCTGTTGAGGCGAGGAGTAATGGCTGGCAATTTAACTCAAGAAACCGAGGCAGAATATCAGGAAGCATTGCCTTACTCTGAGAGCCAGTCAAAACCAGAACAGCCCCTTTGTGGGGCAGGTATGTGTTATGCTGACATGCAGATCTTTTGAGAAGAACCCTACCATGCATTTGGATAAAGGACATATTTATCTGGATGTTGCATCTCTGTTTCTGCTTCTTGGAGGCATTTCTTCACTGACATTTTGCATTGCTTTACAGATGCTGAAGTCAGTTCCCTGGCAGCAAAGATTATTTTACACACGATACGAGATTGCTAAAACATTTTACCCATTATGCGGTGAGGACAGAGAAAACAGAGGAAAGTGATGCTTTTAAAAAAAGGACAGGAGAGCTTCTTCAGAGCTGATTAGAGGTAAACTGCTCTGAGCCCAAGTCTGATCTTGTGTAACAGAGAACACAAAGCTCCTGGTAGCAGTGCTCTAGGTACTCTCTGATAAATGCTGATAAATAGTAAGAAGTTAATCTATGAAGATAGGGAGCCTAATACACATGGCTGATTACTTACCTTGATGTTTCTGACATGTGTTACCAAAAGGTCTGATGACGCAAAGGCAGGAATTGATAATGAAATATAAAGCAACAGAAGGGTTTCCATTTTTGAAAAAGGTAAGGCTCCAGTCTGAATGATGTGCAGACATATATAATGCTTTGTTTACCAGGTGTTAATAAGTAACCCGCTGTGAAAAGTGGGATTAAACATTAGGCATTTGGGAAAAATCAAACACTGGATTTTGAATTTGCATCCTCTGCAGAGTACTGTTACAGAACGTACAGAACAGTTCAGTCACGTCTCTTCTATATAACATGTCCAAAAAGAAATTAAACAGCCATTTTCTGTACAGGCAACTGAGATAAATCTCTGCTCCAGACCCACCTCTTTTCCAGATGAAAACCATCATCTTTCTTGACACCTTCCTAAAGACTGTCCATGGCTAATTTCCTGCAGCTGTAACAGATTGCAGTCTCTTAAACCCATGTATGCTTTTAATCAAAAACTATCTTCTGCAATGCTACACGTCACTCAGGTACTTGATTAGGTATCACTATTTAACACGTCCTGACTAGCCCAGTGTATCTGTGTTACATGCTTTCCTCTTCATCCTCATGGATGAAACCCAGGTCCAAGCAACCAGGTTCCCCAGCCTTGCACCATCTGTAGCCATTCAGCCTGCTGCTTGCAAGGCCATTTTCCTTGTCGCCTTGACAGCCTTAATTCTTTCCAAGTAGCTTTATCTCCTCCATTGCATGAAAACAGACTTTGAGCACAGGGATTTAAATGCTTAGCGGTGGTAACATACTCAAGTTTAAAGAATCTGGGCTATTTTCTGCCTTTCTTGCAGTCAGTCTTCAGAGGTGTGCAGCCACGGTGAAGGACAAAGGAAAATAGGTCTATAGCTCCTTTTAAATCACGTTGGAGCTTTTAAAACCAATTCTGTCCCGTCCAGTGGTGACTCGATGGCTCTGTAAAGCAGCCATGTTCTGCCAGCCAGACTCCCCCCCCAGCCATTTCATGCCCCAGGGTGCAGGGTGGTGAGGCCAGCTGTGGTGCTTGTGGGGCACTCTGGCACAGTTGCCCCAGAGTTTTTACCCCGTCCTTCTCCCTACCCTTCCCATGTGGTCAGCACGCGGGTTTCAGGGAGTAGCACAGCAAGGACCCGCCTCAGGTACTGGTTTTGAGGGCACAACTTTGCTTTTCGGGCGGTAACAAGACGCACATGCAGTCACCCCAGGACCAAGGGCCGGCTGCCTTGCACCTCCCCCAAGCTCCTTGCCCACTCTCAATATGGCCGCCTCACCCGCTTTCAAAATGGCCGCCGCGGCGCCGAAAAGCTCTTGCATCATAGGGACGTGCCGCGGTCCGCCCCGCACGGCACCGCGCCGTACTCTCTATGGCAGCGGGGAGCCGCGGGCATCTCTATGGCAGCGGCGGCCGCGCTGCCGGGCGGGCGGACGCCGGGGGCGCCGACCACCAGGCACTGATCGGGCCCGCGCGGCGGGAGGATGCCCCTGGCTGCTTACTGCTTCCTCCGCGCTGTGGGGAAGGGCAGCTACGGGGAGGTGAGCCTGGTGCGGCACCGGCAGGACAGCAAGCAGGTAGCGAGGGGCAGGGCGCAGCGGGACACGACCGTGGTCTGGTGTGATGGAAATGCTGTGGCCTGGGGGTACCGCAGGGGCCGTGGCCTGGTTCGCGGCGTGCGACCTGTGCCCCAGCCTTAGCATGTGGCCCTTTCGACAGCCCCAGGCAGACCTGGGCTGTGGCCTGCTGTTAAGGTGTGTTTGCAGCCATATGAACGAGGTTTGCCCGTTGTGGGTATTCCTGGTTTCTTCCTTTGTCTCTGAAGACTTCCGTTAAAGGTGTGGAGAAGACACCTTGCCCCCTCGCCATTTAAGTTGAATGAAACCTCCGACTCAAGCCTCTCAAATTCTACTTTAAAATTATTATTTTTTTTAATAAATAAAATTGCCTTTTTTGTTTGTTTTTAATATACCTTGTTCTGCGGAGGAAAACTTAGCTTTGCTTGCCCTTTGGGTGACAGCCTGCTCTTTTCAGTGTGCAGCAGAAAAGGTTGCTCTTGGCTTGTAATGATTGTGTGTTATCTTCAAGACACGCAGGTGTGATGAAGATAAAAGTGATGGTGAGAATAGAAAAAACAGTTTCTGATGTTGGCTTTGTTTAGCATCGACTCTGCTGAAGGCAAAACCTGGCAAAGTTTTGGTTATGGCAGAGTCGAAGTGCCAGCATTAGTTTTTTATACGTTTTTGCTGGCACTTTGAAATTACATGTCTGTCTTGGCCAAAGCAGATGTGTTTAATAGAAAATGCAAAAGGAGAAAGATGTGGGGATGGAGAACATCCACAGACCCATCTGTAGAAACCTCAGGTATGAGCCTTAGGGTCGGGATTTAACTAGAGGTGACAGAGAAGCATTTGTGCCCAGCAGATCAGAGAGATCAATGATCAGAGAGGAGGTGTCTCCTTTCCAGATGAGGGAAGGGACCCGTGTATGAGTTGGGTAGCAGTGATGACAACACTTGTTCCTCAGGCCACCAGTGCCTAGTCCAGTGTCCACAAAGAGCTGCTAACCGCATCCTAAAAGTAAACAGTTCATCGAGGTGACTTTCACCCATACACAGGTCCTTAGATTTCACATGTTTATCGTGTCGCTGATCATTAAAATTGGCAAGAGCCTTGCCTCCTTATCATAGTTCATTTGTCTTAACTATTTGATGCATTTTACTGTGCCTTAACTTCTGCTAACTTTTAGAAACTTCTGCAGCAGGGTGACCAGAATTTTTTGTTGTGGCTTTGGCATAGTGCTACAAATTGTGTACTTTATCTTATGAGTGGTAAGACTGGTGCTTTATGGTAGAGACACAGAGAATTGCTCATTTGTAGATATTGCTAGAGTTTCTTGTTAGCTTTTTGTGTATCTGGTCTATTGATTAATATTCAGAGTTCTGAGATGATGTACTTTCTTACTTTGCTTCTGGTTTAAACGTGGTGCAAAAAATTAAATCTCTGTCCACGTGATGCCGTTTTTCTGCTATGTGAGAGTAGCTTATTTACTACCTGTCTTGCTTTGACTTATAGTGAAGTTAATATGGATTTCTTTTAAACAATTTTTGAAGCCTATTCACAGAACTTTAACTGCTGATATTAATAAAAAATATTTTTTGTAAACTTTCTCTTATAGTAGGATGATTGGCATCTGTTCTTGTGGCTTTGGCATAGTGCTGCATGTTCCATGAAACTTATATTTTATTTAAAAGTATTTGCTGTTAACTAAATGCTCTTGTCTTGTGGGAAAGATGAAGTAGCTCCAAACGTTTAAAACAAGCAAACAGATCCAATTTGTACACAACTTGGTATCAAATAAGGTGGAAGAGCATTGTGATAGACTTCATAAAAATCTTGCTGGGGTAAGAGATCATGTTCTGATTAAACCACATATAACCAGTGACAGGTTTGAAGTTAGGCTATGTGCATGCTTTTTGCATTTTGATAGTATGTTGTTTAAAGATAGATAGCTAAAAGCTATTAGTGGGATGGCCTGTTTTGAAGCACAAACAGTTATTTTGGGCTTAAGAGATGAGTGCTAGACACACTTAATGAGAATAAGGGAGAAAAGATAAATGTGACCATTACACATGATCACAGAATTGTTGGAAGGGACCCCAAGGATCGTTTAGTTCCAACACCCCTGACATGGACAGGGACACCTCACACTAGATCAGGTTGCCCAGAGCCACATCCAGCCTGGCCTTAAAACATCCAGGGATGGGGCTTCTACCACCTCTCTACGCAACCTGTTCCAGTGTCTCCCCATCCTTATGGTGAAGAACTTCTTCCTATTATCTAATGTAAATCTCCTTCTCTCTAGCTTGGATCCGTTTCCCCTAGTCCACTCACCGACACCTTAAAAAGTCCCTCGCCAGCTTCCTTGTAACCCACTGCAGATATTGGAAGGCCACAATAAGGTCTTCTTGGAGTCCTCTCTCCTCCACACTGAACCAGCCTCAGCTCTCTCAGCTTGTCCTCGAGTAAACCATCATAAAATTCCTATGCAGGCTTTTACTCAGGTAGATGGACAGAATCCTGTTCCATTTTTACTGTCTAATGGTAGAAATGATATCTGCTGGATACATTGCAGTCTGCATATAGAAGAGGTGGAGATTTTAAATACTGTATTTCCTTTAGATCTGGGGAGTTCTCTAGGGCTTCTGCACAGTTACTTGTGTCTCTTATGATATATACCTTGCAATTTCTTTTACAGTATGTTATCAAAAAGTTAAACCTTAGGAATGCCTCCAGCCGAGAGAGGAAAGCAGCAGAACAAGAGGCACAGTTGCTATCTCAGTTGAAACACCCGAACATAGTCACCTACAGAGAGTCGTGGCAAGGGGAAGATGGCCTCTTATATATTGTTATGGGCTTCTGCGAGGGAGGAGATCTCTATCACAAACTAAAAGAGCAGAAGGGCATACTTTTGCCTGAGAACCAGGTGGTGGAGTGGTTTGTCCAGATTGCCATGGCACTGCAGGTAAAAAAAATGTATAACTTTGTCACCTTCAGATACAAATTTAGTTTGATCCTTTCTGCACTTAAAGATTCCACAGTGATAGTGCTAGCTTTGAATTCCAGCTTGGCTGGGTACAATGGCTGTTACTACCTTCAAAATGGTCACAGGTCACCCCAGTCAAATGAACTATTTTAGGTAAGAAATGGCTTTTATATTTAGACCTCCTTATCACAGTATATCCAAGATATTTGCAATTCTAGCCTGAAACTCTTCTCCAGTTGGAAAGTTTAATCTAAACTCATAAAATGTAGTTAATAACAAACAAAAAAGGAGATTATTTCAGAAGCATTTTGTTCTGTATTTTTGCTGGTGTTTTTTAATAGTACAGACTAATTTATAGTTTTGTTGCATCTTATCTCACTCTGTTGAAATTTAGTAATTGAAGGTTATCAAAATTGAAATGAAACTGTTACTGTAATAAAGACCAGATACTAATGTGAACACTAAGAAATAGGACAGGAAGTTCTGTCTTAAAGTGGCCTGTTGTGATGATATCCAACATATGCCTGTGTACTTATGCAAGCCTGCCATACTGCCTGTTCTTGTTTAATGTAAGACTAACTTCCCTGCTCACACAAAGCTCACGTTGTAGTTTCTATTGGAATTTTATACTTAAGACCAAGAAATGGCTTTCAAGACAGGGATGCAGCAGAAAGTAAGTTAAAGCCTGAGTCTCAGATGCAAATGATTTTCCCTTTTCTGCTGGCTTCTTAGAGCCATACAGGAAGATTTCACTAAAGCAGTACCAAGTTTAGGGTTCCTGTCTGTATCACTTGTTCTTAATGTTACTAATGCTGCTGTTATCAAGGGCACTCCTGACTTTGATGCATGTGTCTCTTCAGTGTTTGTATTTTCCCTCTTTGACAAGTGCTTTGACTTTTCAGTGAAAAACCTCCAATTAGGAGTTACTTAACTCTTTTCATACATTGTTTTTTGTTTGTTGTTCTTTTTCTCCCCTCCAGTATTTACATGAAAAGCACATTCTGCACAGAGATCTTAAAACACAAAATGTTTTTCTGACACGGGCAAACATAATCAAAGTGGGTGACCTGGGAATAGCAAGAGTCTTGGAAAGCCAGTATGACATGGCCAGCACTCTCATAGGCACACCCTACTACATGAGCCCTGAGCTCTTTTCTAACAAGCCTTACAACTACAAGGTATTTAATGCAAATGTTATTAATATTTCATGGGGCAACTTATTTCTGTTTCTCTGAGAAGATGACAATCTGATCCATTGGTTTTAAATTCTTAGTGCTTCCAACTCTTTTTAATGTCCCTGAAGACCAAACAATACAATAGGGGAGAAATTTGCAGGAACCTGTATTTCTGAAACTGTGCTGCAGTAAGTGGGAATTTGTAGCATGTGTCAAGTTATCACAGCCAAGGTGTTTAGCAGGCTGCCTGCTCCTGTCACAGCATGCAAATATAGATAAAAAATACCAGTCTTTGTTGGATAGCTGGGCTTTGTAATGTAATAGATCTAATACAAATGTAATGTGTAGCAGAAAGGAAGCTTTCTACTCTAAAGCTTGTATTAGACATAAGAAGACCATTAAAAAAACCCAACCAACCAAAAAACTAATTTTAAGTAGAGAAATAAGCAGTGTCACTGTGGATTTAAAATGTAACAAAGTAAAACAATTGCGTTCTTCTATTCCTCTTCAGCTGTTGCTGCAAAGCACAGGCAAAATGAAATGTCTACAGTGAGCAAGAGCTGAAGGGAAACTGTTCTTCCAGTGGAAAAAAACCCCAAAATATTCACATTTTTGAGTTAGAACTGATGTTGCACTTCAAAAGAAAACACACACAAACTGCTACAAAGATTTTCTAAGCTGCTTTCCAGAAAAGTCTGGAAGAAAATAATTCAATTCATCAAAATTAAAAAGAGTGAGTCTGAAGGCAGGAGTTTGTTCTTAATTCCATTGTCATTAAAGGCCTCTGTGAAAGCAGGTGACTAAATCTGGAGATAAAACTTCTCCAATTAATAATGTGTTCTCATAACTTAATTCTTTTTCCCCTCCCTTTTTCTAGTCCGATGTTTGGGCACTAGGCTGCTGTGTTTATGAAATGGCTACACTGAAACATGCTTTTAATGCTAAAGACATGAACTCTTTGGTTTATCGAATTATTGAAGGAAAGGTAAAAACTTCTAAATTGGTTTTATCTGTGCTTAGATTTTCTGTGTCTAGGACTTGATTATGTTTTCTGATCAGAAATATTGTATGGAGTTAAAAATATTTTCCATGTTGCATGCATCATCATGTTGTAAAGAGTGGTGTTTCCTGGTAATATATGCTTGTAATATCAGACCCAGGGAGTTACTCATTTGTAGGCACTGCTGGAGTTTCTTGTTGCTCTTTTGTGGTCTGTTGATGAATTTTCAGAGTTCTGAGATGACTTTATTAATTTGCTTCTGGTTTAAGCATGGTGCAAAAAGTTAAACCTCTGCCCATGTGATGCTATTTTCCTGCTAGGGAAGAGTAGCTTGCCTAGTACCTGTCTTGATTTGGCATACAATCAAGTTAATATAGATTTCTGTTCTACACATTTTTTTAAGTCTATTTACAGAACTTCTAACAGCTGGTATTAATAAAAAACTGTGAACAGCTCTTAGTTAAAACAATTAGAGCTTCAATATTCTGTTTGCTGTTAAGCACTTGGGTAACTTTCAGAATTTGAACAATGGGACCATTTTTTATGCAGAGTATGTAGCTGATTATAACTAATTCATAAATTATCTAGCAGTAGCCATTATATTTTAAATGATACCAGACTTCCTTGTCCTTTTACAGTTGCCACCCATGCCAAAGGATTACAGCCCACAGCTGGTAGAAATAATCCGAAGTATGCTCAGTAAAAAACCTGAGGAAAGGCCTAGTGTGAGAAGCATACTGCGACAGCCCTACATCAAGCACCAGATTTCTTTGTTTTTAGAAGCCACCAAGGCGTAAGATATTTTCATTTGAGTGATTCTGTGCAAAATATTCAGGTCACTCTGCTCTTTGGTTGACAATAGGACAAAATCACTTCTGTGTGGTCAGTTACAAAGCAGAACAACATTTCAGTTTCTTTAGTTTCTTCGAGAAACAGGAGGGAATTAGAATGGAAACTAGATTTTTCTGCAAATGCAGCATAAAGCAAGGCAGTGGTTAGAGTTGCACAGCTTATTAGAATTATAGAATGGTTTAGGTTGGAAGGGACCTCAAAGATCATCCAGTTCCAACCCCCTGCCATACGCAGGGACACCTCCCACTAGAACAGGTTGCTCAAGGCCTCATCCAACCTAGCCTTGAACATCTCCAGGGAGTGGGCATTCATGACCTCCCTGGGCAACCTGTTCAGTGTCTCACCAACCTCACCATAAAGAACTTCTTTCTAACATCTAGTTTAAGTCTCCCCACTTCCAGTTTAAACTCATTACTGCTTGTCCTGTCCTTACAAGACCTTGTCAATAGTCCCTCCCCTGTGTTCAGATACTGGAAGGATACTACAAGGTCTCCTTGAAGCCTTCTCTTCTCCAGGCTGTGGAGCTTGGAGCTCCAACTCTTGTAGCCTGTCCTCACAACAGAGCTGCTTCAGCCCTCTGATCATCTTTGTGGCCCTCCTCTGGACTTGCTCCAAGAGTTCAATGTTCTTCTGTTGTTGGGGGCTCCAGAACTGTACACAGTATTCAGAGAGTTAAAAGAAAAAGAAAAGCTAACACTAGTGTTTTCAAGGAAGTGATAGGAAATAAACATCTTTCCATGTGGTTCTTTGAGGTTGGTTATCAGATGAGAGTTGTAATACAAATTTTCTTTTGATAGTCACTGATAGAATTATGTTTCCTTGTCAAGTTTTGTCAGTTATTTTACTGCTTCCTGACAGGACTGATCTTGGTGCTGTGCAAACCAAATGTATGTTGGTGGCAGAGTGTGAACTATGTTTTTAAGCTTCTTTTATACAGATGGAATTGAGTATGTCATGTACATCCTGATGAAAGAGCCTAATATCTCATACTCTGTGTATAACCTGTTGAGTTTTTGTTATTTTTTTTTTAATAATATAATCTAAAGAAGTATCTCAAGATCTTGTTGATGGCAGTTGAATAAGCCACTTTTATTTTCTTTACAGGAAAGCAGCCAGAAGTCAGAAGAAAACAGTGAATTCTAAACCTAAAGATCCTTGCTCTGTGCTCCCAGTAAAGGCTGAATCTCATAGCAGGAGTGTTGCACACCAAAACCAATCCCCTGAGCAAGCCAGGAAATACAAAGTGAGATATACAGAGATACTTTCTTTGTAAAAAAAAAAAAACGAACCCTGAAACAATTAAAAGCAAAACCAAACCAAAACACTTTTGTGTTTTCCAGACATGCAATCCCAGTCTTGTTAGACATGCCAGAGCATTCTGGAGAACATACATCTGATTCTTAGCAATGTGTAAAACTTGTATTAGAGAAGGAGTAATGTTTAGGCAAGAGCGGAAGAAATAAACAACTGTGGATCAATAAAAGTAGTTGCAGTGCCTTCACTACAAGATCCTAAACAACATCTGTTTTTTCATTTGTGGGTCAATATGTGAATTGCTTATGGAAGATTTGAGGTTAACTTTTTTTTTTTTTCAAATATTTGATGACAAATGGTAATGATTTAAAAATATCTTCTGAGTGGAGAGAACAAATTATAGTTACAAAAAAAAATTACTGTTGGAAATCTTTCCAGTGGTTAGAACAGATCTTTTGTAATGGTTAATCTTGTACATGTTATTTATTTCCAATCCTGATGATACTATGATACTATTTTCTTTAATGAGTCTGCTGGTTTGGGTTTAAGCTTTCAGTGCTGAAATACTGAATGTTGTAAACAACAGGGACACCTCCCACTAGCAGCCTGGTCTAGTGGAAGGTGTCCCTGCCCTTGGCAGCAGGGTTGGAACTAGATGATCTTTAAGGTCCCTTCCAACTTAAGCCATTCTATGGTTCTGTGATCTTAGAAAGTGTTGGTACTTGTTGGTGCCTCTGTTACGGAAGAGACAAGGGAGTGCAACTTTTCCTTCATGGTCCTGGTGAAAAGTAGGTGTAGTGGATGTGTTTAAATTAGAGTCTGAAAAAGGTAACTTGCAAATACAGTGTGTCTCTTCAAAAACGTGAGTTGTAGCTTTTTTTGAGGCTCTTAATCTGTAATCGATTATAATTTCATTACAGTTTATGTACTCTGGTACGTTCATGGTTTACCACGAGTGCCTAGAGTATTCTTTCATAGGTACACAAAACACAAAAAGTAATTCACTTTTTGTTTTCCTTTTAATTCTAGAATGAAGAAGATTGCTTTCTCAACTATAAAGCCACCAAATTCTGTCTCTCGGAGAAACCGTCTCTGGCACTGGAAATAAAACAAAACAAGAATGATTTGAACAACCTGGGAGACTCTGTAGCTACAGTTAGTGACGTGAATCTTGATGTCTTACCATCTGAAAGGATGAAGTATGAAAGTGAGAAGTGTGACAGTGAACATATCCCAGAGAAAAAGAAAGCAAAGTTTGTAAATGTTCCAGGGAATTCTAGAATAACATCAAGTATCCCACCAACTCAGGAAGATGGACAGCAGCAAAGAGCAAAGCAAGCTTTTAAAGCTGAAAATGTTAAGTCTAAGCAGTCTCCTGTTGGTTCTGTAGCAGAAGATGGTGACACTTTGAAACTCCTGCAGCCTGCATCAAAAGACCAAAGGCAAACTGATCTGGTAAGGCATTTAGTGATGCATTTATGCTTACTTGAAATAGGGCTTGAAATAGGTTTTGAAATAGAATTAACAAACGGCCAGCTCTTCAAATTTAGAGAGCTGCTGTACATTATGCACAATAGGAAGACAAAAGAGAATACTAGCGATGAAGTGTTTCAGATTCTTAAGTAATTAGGAGCCTTGGCTTCAGATTTGCAAAGGCAACATTGTGAAGTAGTTTTAAGCTTGCATCTGGGTGATGGAAACTCTCTTTTTACAGGGAATAACATTTTTCCAGATGAGAAGAGCGATTTTGAGGATAGTTTTGTAACTTATTTGTTCTGTGTTCTAAATGGGTCTGGCTAATGTCAAGGTGGTCCTGATTCAGAAGGGGGACTAATAGGTGGTGATTGTCTTTTTGTTGGTCTACAGGGAGATTTTCTTTTCTAATGAGAAATCATTATCTATTGCAGAGATTGGATTCTACTGAAGAGCTCTTAGAACCATTTGTTCCTGTTGTAATTCGAGTAAGTGTCCTCCTTTGAAGGTTTAGTAGCTTAAAAATGCTGGTATCTCAGCTTTTATCCCTAACTGTCTATCAAGTAAGAGTTTATTGTGGTGGTAACTGTGATTTGTTAAAGGGTGTGCAGTCCAAATAGTAAAGTGGCCTGTGTTGAATATTTTAAGTGTGTGTGTAAACATGGAAATGATATGTTTGCATTTGTAAAAAAAATACTTTTACTTGCTAGGATGACGTCTGTTGTGGAGCTCAGGAAAAAATGACCTCCCACTTGCAGCCTCATCATTCTGCCAGCGAACCCTCTCTCTCACGGCAGCGACGGCAGAAAAAAGGAGAGGTGGCTGAAACCTCTTCAGAGAAGGTGCAGATACTAGAAAATAATTCTCCTCTTTCCTTTAAGACTCCTGCATTTTTGTGTTCTTTAAAAGTGGGACCTATTCTTGCAAAAAGAGGGGGAGTTTTGATGCTGCTCATGTTTCGTGTCGCAGGACAACGCAATATGTTAGGGCATGGAAGGGACTTAAAGAGATCATTGAGTCCAACCCCCCTGCTGTGGCAGGACCACACAATCTAGCACAGATCACAGAGGAATGCGTCCAGACAGGCCTTGAAAGTCTCCAGAGAGAGAGACTTCACAACCTCTCTGGAGAGCCTGTTCCAGTGTTCTGTGACCCTTACAGTAAAGAAGTTCCCCCTTCTGTTGAGGTGGAACCTCTTATGCTGCAACTTACACTGTTGCTCCTTGTCCTGTCACAGGAAGCAAGTGAGAAGAGCCTGTCCCCCCACTCTTGACCATCCCTCAGATGTTTATAAATATTTATTAAATCCCCTCTCAGTCTTCTCCAGAGTAAGAAGTATCAGATGCCTCAGTCTCTCCCTGTAAGGCATGTCCTTCAGTCCCCTAATCATCCTTGCATCTCTCCACTGGACCTTCTCCAGCAGATCTCTGTCCCTCTTACACTGGGGAGACCAAAACTGAATGCAGTATTCAAGATGAGATCTCACCAGGGCAGAGTAGAGGGGAAGGAGAACCTCCCTTGATCTGCTGGACACACATGTCTGTCTGTGTAACTTCATTGGTAATCTGGGTAAATCTTTGAAACTCTCAGTGACACTCTCAGGTGTGAAGTGAGTTGTGCCAGGCTGACACAAGGAAACGCATCAAACTGTGGGCTTTTGCCTTTATTGTGCTACAGGAAATTCTATCAGGCCTTCTCACTCTTGGTGACTGCAAAATATATAGCAGTACTTTTCCTGATACTATCCTCTTGAGGGTAGGGCTACTTGTAGTGGGTAGTAGATCGCTAGTACTCTAGAACAGATACATGAAATGGCTGTCCTGAGCTTGTGAGTGCAAACTCTAGGAAGACAGTCTTGGTATGCACATAACATAGGACTTCTGTCAGTTCTTCTGACACTGAGCAGAGAGATTCCTTTGGGGAAAGGCAGTGGCTCTACAAAGAGAGATAAGAGGTGGTTGGTGATTGGTATTCTGTTTTTCTACGGGATTTTGCTGTTTGAGGGTGGAGACAGTTATTGCAAAGGCATTGGCTGAAAAGTAGTCTGGAAGGAGAAGGGCAAGATGGTAAGGATGGAGAGAAGGGAATTGGATGCAAGCAGAGGTGTGGAGAGGAAGGGATAAAGTTCAAAGATGCTAGGAGGTTCAGTAGGATCCAAAACACCTGGCATCCAGCTTTACCGTGCAAGATCAGGAAATTCTATCAGGCTTTCTCACTCTTTGTGACTCTGCAGTCTTTTAATTAAAAAGGTATCATTTATTGCTCGCTTCTCTTTCAAGTTCAGAATGGTTCCTCCTCGGCCTTTACCTTTTCCTTCTGATGGGAGCACAAAGACAACACAGAAGTACGCAGAGCAGCATGGTGCTGAATCCTCTGAATCCGCAAGTAGCGCCAAAACCAGTCAAGTTGCCATTTCAAAGGTTAGTGCTGAGCACTGCCAGCTTGTTTTTTGCTCTCATTCCTTCTAAGTGGTTTGTTCTCTGAGTGTATGCACAATGAGTAAAGAAATATATGGTAGCTTTTGATGTAATGGAAGTCCTGTCAAGCACCTGGTGAGTATGAAATGAGAAATTACCTTACTGTACTGTGGAGCTGAGAAGTTCCTTTTCTAGAGTGCATACTGGTCTCATTGACCAAGATAGTTTTGCAATAAAAAAAAGAAGCATTTGTTAGATGATTAGAAGGTCTGCGCTGAATAGCTTTCTCTTCCATGTCAATTGAAAAGGACCTTTTGCTTCATAAGTGATGACAAAATCCATTATGCTGATTGCTAATTAATCTAAAATTAACATCTTTTGAAGGAGAGGCCTTTGTCAGCAAGAGAACGAAGGAGACTAAAACAGTCTCAGGAGGAGATGTTTCCACCTGGTAATTTTTATGTTTGCATGTTAACATTTTATATAAAAGTAAGCTAAAAACTTCTTTGTGAAGTTGAAACCTTGCCTGTTTTTTCTCTGCCATCTTCTGAAAGATGCTCTAAGAGTCTAGTTCTGTGTTAAATAAAAATTTCTTTTAACATGTCTGCATTTTTCTGCTTCGTAGTCAGTTCTGTTCAATTGTGTTTCGGGGTGACAGCTTATCTTTGATATGTACTTGAAGCACAGGATGTACACCTTTTGGATACAAGCTTCACTGTTATCTCTTAGAATGCCTACCTGCCTGTCTTCTGCCAGGTGATAGACTTTTTCTTGCATGAGCATGAAACTGATTCAATCCAGATGCAGCTAAGTTGTAAATACTGTGAAAATGTCATCCTTCCAGTGATCCCAGCAAGACGAACTTCAGCTAATGCAGCAGTTGAAGCAAAATCACATATGGAAAAACACGTTAAAGCTGCTCTGTCTTCATCAGAACCCAGTATTTCTCAGGTAAACCAGGGTCATCCGCTTTTGAAATATTTAAATGCAGGCATAATTTTGGAAGAAAGTGGTATTTAAAGGAAGAAATCTACGTGTAGAAGAAACTCTCAGTCGTTGAGACTTCACAGTTCCCTGTAAATATTGCTTTGTAAGTCCTGGCGTAGAGTATGAGTCTCTAAGCTACTTCTGTTTGGCCAGGTCAGTTTAACATTCCAAGCTTACTGTGCATTTCCACTCTACTCGTGGGAGATGAGAACTAAGGATCTCTGCTGATTATTATGGGCACTTTAAATTGCAGTGTTGTTTTTCCCTTCCAAAATGAAATAGTATCCTGAACTATACTTCAGTTAAAAATCAATAGTCTTCTTTAAATTCTATTAACAACCCATTGCCTTTGGCCTGGTACATCTTATTTTGCTTTAATCGTGGTGTATGAACATTTTAATGGTTTTAGTCTGTAGTTATCTTAAGTGTGTACATTTACGTGCTGGCAGTAAGGAGCAGTTGCTAGATGAAAAGAGAGTAGTTTCTATTAACATGTTTGCTTCCTTGTCTGATGAGAAAAGTCTTTCCTGAGGTCTTAAACATACACTTGCCAATCTTCTGCAGCATCAAGAGAACATTATTAATGCAAGTAAATGCAGAATAATAACAGCAAAGACATTTCATAAAGTATGTTGATGATGTCCTGTGTATTGCCTGGTTTTAAAACCCAAAGATTACACTTTTAAAATAGTATCCATCTGAGTCTATGCTTGTTGAAAGTTGTCCTATCATGTAAGAGAACTGATTCATGCCATACTGATAAATGAGTTCCAGCTCTTAGTAACTCTGACATTTGTTCCCTCTTTACTTAGAGAAAGAGAGAAACCCATTGCATGTCTGATGATGAGTTAAGCTCTTCCACAAGCTCCACAGATAAGTCTGATGGTGATTCCAAAGACAGGTGAGTGGTTAATTTCCTATTGTGCAGTAGTTCTCACTGCTCTGTTGGACCTTGACTTGGGGGGTGGGGAAGGTAGGAATTGCGTTCGTATTTTCTCTCTACATAGTGAGTGGTTGAAGGAGTATGTGATGCATAAAGAAATTGAGCTCCATTTAATTGTCTATCACTGTAAACTTCCTGTTCTGAGCTTTCTTGGACATGTGATTTTGTACCTGTTTTTTGTCAGTTGTAGCTTCCCAGGAAACTAATCTTCCAACATGAAAGGGCATGCACTATCAGGATGCATTAAAAACATGAGTTAAAAGGTGCCAGTATGCTTCCCTTCCCCTGTGAATGAGGCTGAATTTATTTCTGATTTTGTCAGTGTAAGGAACTTACAAAAAAAAATTACTGGTTGCCTTGCCACAGGTGCAGCCTCACAGGTAGCAGTAGTTGGTAGGGTTGGGAATTGTTGTTAGCTGAATGGGCTCTGAGCCTTTGTTAGACAAAATATTGCTAGGGTTGCCACAAATAAAAGTGCACTACAGGAAGCAGTTTAACATGGAATATTTAGCAGGACCTTGCTAAACTTGCTGGAAGTGCTTTTGAATGCATGATAAAAGTTACATCGTGAATGGTGACTGAATCACATCTCATTTCTCCTGTACTAGAAAAAGCAGTATGAATGAAATGAACGACCTGGTGCAGCTAATGACACAGACGCTGAAAATGGACACTAAGGAGAACTCTGAGCACTGTGTAACCTCAGCTCCACCCCCAGAGTTTAAACTTCATAGAAAGTACCGAGACACTCTGATTTTACATGGAAAATCACTGGATGAATTGGAGGAGTTAAAACTAGAAGAGATTTCTTCAGGTTTGTTCCTCTGTTACAGCTTTAAATGAATGGTTGCCAACTGCAAATAACCAAAGAACGCCAGCTCGTAGGCAACAGAAGACAATCCATTCTTATTTCTTTCTAAGTTTTGGCAATGCTTAGGGGAGTAAACATCTTTCTAAAAGTTTTGCATGCAAAACTGCTGTCATTGTGGTTTCCTTGCCAATGCAAGGAACGTGTGATCGATCTGTGTAATAATTAACAAAGAGAGAAGGCTGGTTTGCAGTAGGATCCATCTCCCTGGTGACTTATGCTTGGAAATTTCCAAAACGAACAGCTGGAGCTGAGTAATTTGAAAGGTTTTTAAGGCATTCCAAAGATTTGGAAGCTGTAAAGCTTCATAAATTATGGATAAAGCTGAAACTGTACACAAAGCATGAAACACAGTGAATGTTTGTATGCGTTTAGAAGTTCTTCTTTGTTGCAGAATTTGGGTGAGCTTATTTTTTTGCAGATGCAAGAATTTGAATCACTTTTCACGTTTAGGGTCTGGTTTGGACCTTGAGTGTGTATGTGTATTCCAAACAGCAAGGGAAAAAATGTATTCCCTATGACTGTCGTAATTACGCAGTAGGAACAAGTGAAAAAGCTTGAGGGTAGGTTTTGGAAGTCTCAGACCTTTTTGTGCTTATTGTTTTAAATTGGAAGGATTCTACTTGGGACCAGTCTGATGAGAGGCAAAGCAATGGGAGAACACTGAATTTTAAATTTGTTGATTCTGCATAGCTGAAGTAAAATACATAGAATTTGTCTCTAAAAGTGTAACAGTGTTGAAGGTACATGCCTCAGTGGAGGACTTTTATGTTTGTTTGATGCTTTTGTGTTTGGTTTTGTTTTTTTTTTTTTTTGTCTGTTTTCCTCACTCTATTTTATATTGAGATCCTCCATCTATTTACATACCAACTTTTGGGGCGACAGGGCTACTGCATTTCTAAGCTGAAACTTTTAATTAGATATTTTATTTTCAGGTGATCCACCCTATGAAAAGAGTGGTGATGATTTTGGTGATTAAAAGAGCCAAGCTAGTGGTTTTAGTTCAGTTCCTAACAGAAGCCTCCTTTTATAAAACGACTGTCTCTTGTGGGAACTCCATCTGAGGAGCCAAAGATTCAAAGGCTGTTGACACAGATTTTTGTTGACTGTTCTAGAGGGTCAGTTCAGATTGAGAGCAATTTCATGACAGTGGTCAGCTGAAATTCTGTGGCAGTACTTAGTCGTCCCATACTGTTCTTCTGCATGGAGTATGAAAATTGACTGTACTGAAAGTAATTTTTCATTAATTAAAAAAAAATTGTCATTAATAGATATGTTATCAGTTCCTGAGAAGATTAGGAGAATGGTTGAAATCCTGAGATCTGATGTGGTGCAAGGGTTGGGAGTAAAATTGCTTGAGAAGGCTTACAGCATCATGGAAGAAGATGATGAAGTGAAAAGAGAGGTGAATATCTTTAATGATAGTTTAATTTTGTTATAAATTCAGATAAATGAGCAGAGTCTCTACACCTCCCCTTCTCCTCCCCCTCCCCCACTTTTTTTTTCAGATAACTGACACAGTAGTGTAAACCTCTGTTCCAGACTGTGTTTATGTAGTCATTGGCAGGCAAAGGCCAAAGTGTATTAATATTTTCAATCTTTGAAAGTTTGTGGAATTCTGAATATAGACTATTTTCAGAAAGCATAGGAGCATAGTTGTACAATGGGTCCTGAGTTTGTGGAAGGTGCAAGTGATAGAAATAAATTTACTTTGTAATGTTTCTTCAATTACAACTAACTTTGACCCATAATTTTTTTACCTCCACATAACTTGCCTTGTGCCACATATACCCAAAGTGAGAAACAGTTTAAAGTCTATTTCCAATAGAGTGAGCAATACTTCCAGCTCACTGGATGCAAAATTTGGCTCTAGATGAAATACTCCCTAGGCAAGTAAAACCTGTGAAGGTCAGATTTGTATTTTAAATTCTCTGGTGGGATTTGGAACTCTCTTGCCTTCAAGCATAAAGACTCTTGAGTTTTCCTTTCCTCTCATCAGTGTTGTCAAATTTCACGTGCTGCTTTCAGATGAATGCTTTGGGTTTTGGGTGTGTGGGGGTTCTTTTTAATTCTTGCCTTTCTTTCAATGTCAGTTAATTTTGTGTCTGTTTTTTTTTTTATGTTCTGAATAGCTGCAGTTGCGGGAGCACATGGGAGACAAGTATGCAAGTTACAGCGCAAAGGCACGCCATCTGAAATTCCTTGAAGAAAATGTAAAGTTCTGACAGAACTTTTTCCTTGGAGGACTTTTTTATAGCTCACTTGATAGATGGGACCAGCTTACAAAGCACACTTACCCATTCAACTCCTTTGCTGTGATAAGGAGGTGAACTTGCAAAAAGAAAGTTATAGTTGGTAGTAATATTTTTCATGTTATAATGTGAAACAGGTTATCACTTTCTCAGAAGAGAAACTGCTTAGTTTAGTTTTTATTCTCTTAATGAAATTTTTAAAGGTTGCTTTTTATGGGTGCAAAGAGGGATGGATACCAAGTTTTGCATACAAAGGAATGTAAAAAATACAATGTTTTGAATTTTTCACAGGAGAAGGCATTTGGTATGGTCAGGTACTAAATACAGTAGCAAAATGTATGTCAAGGCTATGGTGTGATAGGCTGTAAGCTATTACATCATGTAGTTGTGAAAATTTATCAGGTTTTGTTACACTAACTACTAGTTTTGGTTACACCAAAGGCCCTCCAGGTTCTCTACATTGCCAAGTTAAAGTGCTAAAGGAGGTGGCTGTACAGCTTTTGAGTAGAGCCTTAACTTTTGTGTTATTGCTAAGGTAATCAGCAGGGTTGTGGGAAGTATTTGGGAACTGGGTAAAACAAGTCTGAAAGCATTTGAAAGGAACACAGCCATGGTTACTGTGGTCCTAGCTGGATAAATTGTTTTGCCTTACAAATGTAAGTTCTTTTTAGGAATGAAAGTTCCCTAGACCAGTGTCATTTGAAGAAATAGGTATCCTAGCTTTTCCCTTTCTTGGATCTAGATTTTGTTGCTACACATCCTCCAGGCATTGAGAGGTACTCGCACTACAGGAAAACATGTACTTTGTAAAGGATAAAGAAGTCAAAGGGAAATATAGTTGGAAAAAACAAAATTTTATGTGCACAACCCTGTAGCTTAAATGTTGCAACCTCCCAGCATCTATGAGGCAGATGAAGGTGACACAGCAGTAAAATAGTGCAATGCCTGTGGGTCCTGCTGTCTCTCAGGTACTACATGAAGTTACAGGGTTTCAGGAGCTACTGTTTTAGGCAGGGTCAAGATGTCACTTTCTCTGCCCAGACAAATTAAAAAATGCCACTCTGCAATCTCCTGCCCTTGAACAGGTTCCAGTTGTCAGTGTTTTTCAGAAGGGTGGAGCATGACTGCTCTACAGTGCTAGTTACAGCCTGACACTACTGACCGCTTCTTTTAAATGCTGGTAGAAATATTTTAGTACAAGGCCAGCTGAGTACCAGCCTTTAGGAGGAGGCAACAACTTAACTACATGTGATTTGCTTCACTGTTTCTTTTCACTAAAATAATTGAGTGAGAGTCCATTTCTGGAGTCATTCAAAGCCTGCCTGGACCCTATCCTGTGCAGCTTGCTGTAGGTGAACCAGTTCTGACAGGGGGGTTGGACTAGATGATCTCCAGAGGTGTGGGAACCCAAGGCTGACAGATAATAAGATGTTTTGCTGATCTTAGGACTCATCTGGAAACAGATGAGGGAGCATAATGGTACCAGAAAACTGTATCGATAGTGGGAAACCACCTGCCTGAGTGAGAGAAGGAGTATGTTTGGTAAACAGTGAGTATAAAGACTGGTAGGATGTGGGAAGAAAAGTGAAGCATGTAAGCATCTCCCAATAAAGAGGCGCTCACTCCACAGATCATGGTCTCTGGCCCATCTGCAGCAAGTCACCACTTCCCATGAACTCATGTTGGTGAGTTTGTAAGTCATGCACATCACTCGGGGACCCGGCTGGCCAGTCCTGATAGAGCACATGGAATAGAATCCACACAGAGGTTCCTTCCAACCCCTGCAATTCTGTGATTCAGTGAGATGCAGCCTTCAGTAGCCTTATAAAGTCAGTCCCCCACCTCTGCCTTCCCAGTGACTTCATGACTTCACTGAAAGTCCAGCCAGAGTTTGTGCTGACTGTGTGGTAGTAGACAAATAAGGAAAAAAAAAACCACCAAGCCCAGAAGTATCTCTCAGTGGAAATGCATTTAACAGAATTGAACAACATAACAATATAAAGATCCACAACTTTTTAGCTTTTACTGTGTCTCTTTGGCTTTCTGTCACCTGGCTTCTTCTCTTCTGTTCCAGAATCCTGGACAGGGAGCCACTTCAGAGGGTTGCGGCGGTACATGGGCCATGGAGGGAGTGTCAGCTTAGAAAAAAGGAGTAAAGTCAGAATATGGAAATCAAGATGCAAGATGAGTGTTTTCTATAGTTCCTTAGAGGGGAAAGAAACCCACCTCCTTTCCTTTCCAGTTGGTCTTAAAGTATGTAAAATCCCAGGCTCTATGGGTATACAGTTTACATTGTATACTGCATGGTCAAATCTTGTATCTGAAAGGTGTAAGATCAGTGTGCCCCAACTGGAATGGGATGCCTCACCTACATGAATAAGGAATTACTCTTGTAATTCCATGCTTTGTGTTCTAGCCTCTCTGCTCAGTTAGCACGGGCCAGCTGCAAAATACTTCTCCACTGAAAGCCTCCCTGTCCTTTGTTATCAATGCTTATCATCTTGATTTTAAACTATAATTTAATTGAAGAGAAAAACTAATGCAAAAGCAGTATTAAATTGCAGCATTCTCTAAAATCTTACTAGCATTTGAGAAAAGGCATTTAACCGGCCCTTCCCTCGCTATTTATGGTCATCTGTGTATTAGCAGTCTGATTGTAATGATTATTTTAGATTACATACTGCATATATTTTCTGGTTTGGGGGGAAAAAAAAAGTCTTACCAAGCATGATAAAGCAAATCCAGCCATAACTATATAAACAGTCCATCCAAACTGTTCAGTGATGTATCCATAGATAAAACCAATAATCTGCATCAGAAAAAAAAAAATAAACATGAGGAGGCAGAGGGGAGAAGTAGAAAAGTATAGGTACAGTTCATACATATTTTTAACCTTCTTTTCAAAATTGCAGGCCTGTACTGCAGGTAAAATACTGAAAAAAAAGCCTTAATCCATGACAGCTCCTCTGATTTCACCTGAAACTTTTAGTGACCAAACAATCACAAGAAAAACCTTGCAAGATCAGAAAACAAAATTAAATCTTTTATGTTATCATCTGTAGTTCTAGTATACTTACTGCAGAGACGAGAATGATCCCTTGAAAAATCTGTTCTGCTAATTTTTGGCCCTTGTAGTCCTGGGGAAAGAGAGTTTTTTTAGTCAGTTACTCAAAGCACAAACGTACTAATTAAACTCAGGGTAGAGCCTAGAGGCAGCCTGACCACCAGTTCTCAAGTTTCTTTATTCACCTGTCAATCCTAAGTGAAATTACGTTTTCTCAGAGTGTCTGAATTTCAAACGTAAAAGAATTAAGATCTTAATTCACTTAACACCTCACATACAGACTTGACTACATCATCTAAAAATACAAAGCAAGCACTGTTCAGCACAGACAATTCAAGTACAGAATGGCACTGTCGTTAGCTTAGTAGCAGTAGGAGAAAGCTACACCACCACAAATGGCAGTATATACTTGAGAGGACACAGTATGTGTCACCTAAGGTTGCACGCATCCAGAATAGGTCTCTCGATAGCACAGAGAGGTTTCGTGTGCTCAGCTGCACGCTACCTTCATTTTGCAACACAATAAAGCGCGATTTTCTATACAAAGATACTAAAATTACACGGAGTACCCCCCGTAGCCTCAACTTTTCTCGCACACAGATGCTAACAGCACATGGAGGAAGGGGAGCGCTGAAGCCCGCTCGCAGCCATGTCACCAGCAGCGACAAGGGGACGAGGGCCCGAGCAGAGTCAGGCCTCCCGCGGTGAATGCCCTACCATCTGCGTGGGAATGGAGCGGAAGATGTTCAGCATGGCGGCGGCGGAGAGCGGCGCCCCACAGCCCGCTTTCTGCTTCTCGAAGGCCTGGCGGCAGCAGCAAATTCAGCACCACCGGAAAGCGATTGTCGAGCTGTCCCGGAAGCACGCCCCTTTCGCTCCGCCCCGGCAGCCCGCAGTGGCAGCCTTCTGCCCTGGCTGTCAGCTCCGCGCCACTACTGCAGCCGCCGCTTCCGCGGGCTGCGGCTTAGGGCGCCGCCGCTGCCCTGCTTCACTGCCGCCCTGCTCCGCTGGCAGCGGCCGGCGCGGCGTGCGACGCTGTCTCCTCGGCAACGGCGGCTTCGAGTCCAGGACCTCTGACTGAGGGGCCTTGGGATGGCAGGTGCGAGGCATCCGCGGGGTTGCCCGTCTGGAATCGACACTGACTTGGCGGCCTACAGGCAGCCTTCACTGCTCAAGACTTGAACGTTCTTCGTGAAATCGCCAGAAGCCCCCGCAGCCCCCTTAAGTGCAGCGGGGTGGGCGCGACGCAGCCTTCGCGCCTCTCAGTCGCCAGGCATCGCGGCGGACACCTGCGGCCCGTGGGGCTCAGTGGCGGTGCACTGCTTAGGTGGCAGTTGGCAGTGACGGCGGCAGATGGTGGGAGCGAACAGGAGCTTTCGGTGAGGGGTTGCTGGGCCCGGCCCTGCTGGCCTCACAATGCGGTCCCTGGGGTCCCTGCTTTGCCTTCCGCGGACCGCGGAGGAGGAGCCGCGCGGGAGCCCCAGCGAGGCGGCAGCCCCAGGGAGCGCGGTTTGTGCCGCTGGGCGATGTAGGCATGGAGGATGCGGTGAAACGTGGGGAACGGTCGGGTGCTCAATTTCATGTGTGTAAATCGCGTCACCGGAGTAGCAAGCTGCAGCAGGGTAGCGATGAGCAGGTGTTTGAGTACTTACTGTGAGTCTGCGTTTGCTGTGGCAGTCTTTTCTGGAGGACTCAGTCCCGAAGTGCTTGTAGCTCAGGCTGTCGTAGTGTCATCAAAGGGCAGAAACTGTACGTACGAATTGTGTGTCAAAGTGGCATCATTGCATTGCAGTTTTACCACCTTCTTCTATAACGTGATGGCAGTACCTTCGTTCACAGTGTTGTGATCTCTTTTCTGCGATGACACTTCAGCTGGCAGTCCGTTATGTAGAGAATGTCATGGTTTTGAAAATGTATAATGCCATTTGCTAAGGTCTTGTAAATGCCATGTCCTGCCAAACTTAGTTAAGTACGGTAAAAACTGTAACTGCCTGCCCTGTTGTTGGCATACTTCCAGCTCAGACAGTTAAATTCATTCGACCATACATAATTTTCCAGATTCTTTTCACACCACTTTTGACTGGCAGGAGTTAGTGGGTT
Organism: Tricholaema leucomelas; assembly: GCA_013400475.1. NCBI lineage: Eukaryota > Metazoa > Chordata > Aves > Piciformes > Lybiidae > Tricholaema lacrymosa > Tricholaema leucomelas. The sequence goes on along the minus strand of WAAF01003926.1, from coordinate 82,954 downwards.
TTTTGTTGTTTTGTCAGGGAAGTAAATGGCAAGATCTGTATTCCCCTTCTTTGATCTCAGAGTTCCTCTTTAGATCCACTGTTGTAGCTACGTACTTACTGGCATTCATAGTGAGTTATTAAAACGTGACATCCAGTACTTGGAAGCTGTTTTGGCACTTCTAGTTATAGTGTGCTTTGCCTACTGAAAGTAGAAAGTAACTGATGGATTTTTTTAATCTTGCAGGTTTGCAGGAACCTTATGCTAGTAAAATAAGAGAAAAATGACCTTAAGGAAAGGTATGTGTATATGTGTGTCTACTTCTCTCTGAGTTCCCAGGCTTTCTCTGGTTATATTGATTAACTTTTTTTTCTTCCTTTTAATTTTTCAGTGAATATTTCCATCCTTATAGTGGCTGTTGTCATTTTTTTGCTGGTTGTTCATCATAACTTCTTAGGCCTCAGTGACTTCTTGAAACGGGAGTTGTCAGGTATGTTGAGTTTTCATTTTAATTAAAAAGAATAATTCTTTATTTAAGTTGATGGGAAAGGCTGTGCTCTGGCCACTTAGAAATTGCCACATTGCTGAAATAGTATGTATGATAACGATCAGTTACTTGCATAACAAGATGTAATTTTGGTACTCTTTTTATTCCTCTTCTCATACCCAAGAAACTTCAGCTTTGTGGGTACAATTGTCTGTTCTTGCTATCCTGTGACTTTTCTTGGCCAGGAAGCCAGTGAAGATAGCAGTATGGGTTCTTTCTGGCTTTAAAAGTTATTAAGATGTGATTCAGTGTTTTCCTATTCATTAACTTCTCTGACTCTCAAGAGCAGGTGCTATACTTTAAGTATTTGATACTGGCATGCTGTAATTTACACCTCAGCTGAGGCATTCAAGAGCTTGCTTGCTTCAACTAGTAGTAGTTGAAAGCATTAGGAATGTAAGCATGATAATAATGTCTGTGTTTCATTTGCCTAAACCAAATATATGATGCCATTTGTACTCCACAGATTCAAATCCAGTGGGACTTCAGCCTATAGATTTCATACCTGCAGTTCCCCAGAGGCTGGCAGATGACAGAAATGATAAGGAGATTTCTGTGGTCCTCGCAGCATCAGATGAGAGGCTTGGGGGTGCAATTGCAGCCATGAACAGTATTTACTTTCACACCAGATCCAACGTGGTTTTCTATATTGTTACTTTGAACGATACTGTGGATCACTTGAGGTAATGATCTTTATAGATTCCTGCAATACTGTGAAACATAAGTATCTCTGAGAAGAGGAAGAGTTGACTTCCCTGGCACTGCACTCCTCTAAGTTGCAGTCATATCTGCTGCTGCTTATTGCACCTTTTTGACAAGGCTGCTGCTGGGGAGTACAGTCATTGCTTGTGGTGATGTTTCAGGGATGAAAGAAAACAGTCTTTTCTGGTGGGATTGGAATTAGAGGGTGGAGAGATCGTGAAAGTTTCTGCCTAAGTTTCAGCAAAGCAATTCAAATGCTGCAAATTAATTTTCTCCATTTTTCTAGGTTGTTCATTGATCTTATTTTACCTGCATCCACTCACACTGACAATTTTTGTGGAGGTCTTGTGATAACAGGACCATATATCTCTAATGAAATGGAAGTGACCTCATACCTTTCATATATCACAGCTGTGCAGTATTCTGAGGGTGGGCATGTCCCTGCAGTCATATAGGACCCCACCAACATCAACAACAGATTGTGTTCTGTATGTATGTCTGTTGGATGGGGGAGCAAGTGGCAATGTCAGTTTGGCCACTTGCTTATGAGTTGATTTCTGTCTTGTTCCTGTTTGCAGGCTGTGGCTGAGTAAGACTGCTCTGAAAAATTTGCAATACCGAATTTTGGATTTTGACCCTCATGTCTTAGAAGGGAAGGTACAAGTGGATCCTCAAAAGCCAGACACCTTAAAACCAGTGAGGATGATGTTGATTACTTTTTGCAATTATGAGTTAGTAACAACATATTTTGATATTGCTCTTGTGCACAACTAGAGGTCAAACCCACATCTGTTTGCATAGACACAATTTTTTTCTAATACAATTCTGAAATTTCAGCAAGAATAAATTTCCAGAGAGCTATTCAAATCCATCTCTTACTGTGTATGCATGCTTAGTACTGTTTTTTGCTGCTAACTAGGGTGAAACACAGCAGCTTGCCTGTCAAGCATGGCAGCACCTCAGAGGCACTGCCAATATATGTGACAGAACAGCCTAATTTACCAGTGCACCGATCCATAGGAAACCAGGAATTGATGGAACTTGTTAAATAACTTCTATGATATTGCTGCCTATTTTACATGCTTGATAGAAGTTGTCATAGACATTAATGCCATGGATAAAATGCTGGGAGGATCAGTGAATTACACATTTACTTGCAGAGTTTTTGACTTAATTCTTCATTTCTCTTACTTTCTTGTTTTCATAGTTAACTTTTGCAAGATTCTACTTGCCCACTTTGGTACCTCATGCAGAGAAGGCCATCTATGTGGATGATGATGTCATAGTGCAAGGTATGGGACCTTTTCTTAGCCTTTTGCCACTGACCTTATGCTGAGGCCAGTATGCAGTCTCTTACAGTAACCAAACAATTCTGCTTCAAGGAAAGATGTAAAAACTTTATAAATAGGAATTAGTTGAATTAAAGTGGCTTTATCTACAGTAGCAATGGAATTCACTTAGTGCTTAAATCAGGATTGCTTTTAATTTTTCTGTGCTTACTTCCATTTTCCAGATGATATTCTTGAGCTTTACAACACTCCACTGAAACCTGGACATGCAGCTGCATTTTCAGATGACTGTGATTCAACCACTAATAAAGTTGCTGTCCGTGGAGCAGGCAATCAGGTCAGTTTTATACTGTTTCAGTGCTAGGAATGCTATAGATTGCAGCTTTGCAAAAATGCACTCGGTTTTAATGTTCTTGCATGTTGACTTATGGATGCAGTGAACCTAAAGGTGTTAGTGATCTTACCCAGATAATTTTATTCTGTATTTGTTACACCTGCAGTTTCTGTTAGGGCAAAAGCACTTTGAATTTTTGCTGTGCTTTGCAATGAGAGCAGCTCCCATTGTGGAACAGGAGTAGGTCTTAGGACATCAGAGGGAATATTTTTCTTCTATGACTGTACAAAAAGTACTTTTTCTGGGATTGGGTACTGTATTAATAATAAGGTAAAGAACATGGAACATTCCTTAAAATAGGTGGTTTATGTAATCATATTTATAAACTGTTTAACCTTTGAAGCTTCCTTTCTCTCATTTCAAAGAAAAGGGTATTTGCTTTAATAACTTAATTTGTTCGTTGGGGGGGATTGTGCAAACTTTATTTTAAACTAATTCCTACCTCCCCCTTTTTTTCACAGTATAATTACATTGGGTTTCTAGATTACAAAAAAGAAACCATCCGAAAGCTTGCCATGAAAGCCAACACCTGCTCATTCGATCCAGGAGTTTTTGTTGCCAATTTGACAGAATGGAAATTACAGAACATTACTCAGCAGTTGGAGAAGTGGATGGCACTTAATGTAGTGTAAGTACCCCTAAACTGGAAGTGCCGGTGGGGCAGGGATTACATCATGGTGGTGGCATTTAACTGTTAAATGTCTGTGGATAGTCATCCGATTTTGGGCCATACAGGCATCCTTTCCCAACTTCTTTTCATCTTAACTTCTAGAGAGGAGCTTTACAGTAGGACTCTGGCTGGCAGCATCACCACTCCTCCACTGCTGATTGTATTTTACAAGCAACATTCCAGTATAAATCCCATGTGGAACGTGCGGCATCTTGGTATGTATAAAACGTTTGTGACACTGCTCCCTCAGTGTGGTTCTCCAGGTCAGTAGCTGGACACCTAATTAATGCAGCAGATGAATTTTTTCTTGCCCTACTTTATAATTTATTCTCTACTAAAGAAACAGTTTTGCACTACCATACTGGGGCTTTGTGGTCTGATGCTTTTCTGTTTTGAACTGCTAGGGCAGTAGTTCAACTGACTTAAATTTCTTCTCATTTTCCTTTTCTTTTTCCACAAACCTATTCTATCTGAAGTGATCTTAGGTATTTCTTCTTCCTTGTTGAGCAAAACATTCAGGTCTACGCTGCTGCTGCTGAAACCCCACTGCAGGGAGAGCTTCCTTAATTTTTTTCAATGAACAATACCTAGGCTGCTGAATACATCTGGCTGTTAAAGGGCTTTCAGAGAACTTGGAAGTTAATCTGTTTCAGTATTTATTTTCAAGTGGCTTTCAGTTGCACCTGATTAAGTTTTGCCCTGATCTCTGCTTCTTGTATCACTTCCTTTCTCCGTAAATGATTTCTTTTGTTACAATCCTTTGAAGTTAAAATATTGCACATTGGTGGTACCGCTGCCTTTATTTCAGGCACTAATGCTTCTTTTTCAATAATAGGGTCTAGTGCTGGAAAAAGGTACTCCCCTCAGTTTGTGAAGGCTGCCAAGCTGCTCCATTGGAATGGACATTTCAAACCCTGGGGAAGAACAGCCTCCTATGCTGAAGTCTGGGAGAAGTGGTATGTCCCTGATCCTACAGGCAAGTTCAGTCTGATCCGCAGACATTCAGAAGCCTATGAAGCAAAGTAGTCAATTTTCATAACCAGTGCACTTTCTCAGGAAACTTCTGGAGCCAAGCAGAACATTGGTTTGTGTGGTTTTTGTATTTTTTTTTTTTTCTCTCCAACTTGCATTCAAGAGCACAAAGTGATGCACTCTGGAGCAGTTCTGATATGCACAGGTCCAAAGGAGAGTCACTTCTGTGACAGATGATGCAGTATGACATAAAGCAAGGGAGGATCTCCACAAGCTAGCACTTTTTTTTCCATCTTTACATGTTCTGCTCTTTACTGCAAGTCTTCTAGAGGAGGATCATTTTGTCAGCTAAAGAAGGTTTCTAAGAACTTGCAGTTGATGCCTGCACGATGCAACTCTTCGAAAGCAGGGTATTGCAAGTAGGAGCTGCCTGGGCTTTGTTCTGGGATGACTGGTTTTGTTTTCTTACCCTGTGAAACAGCCTCAAAAACCCTTTCTTGCATGAAACCTCCCCCCACCCGTTTCTGCGTTAGCCTTGCAGAATTCTGCAAACTTGAATACCTTTTTTGACAGATGAGTCTTTCAAGTATTATTTCTCTATGCAAAACAAAGTGCCAGTGAACTAAAAGCTGGTTTTTGTGAAGTGGTGGAGAAAACTTTGTGAATTTTAACATGTTGACTCAAACCTCAGGTAAATGGCCATCATCTCCTTTATATTTAGGATTTCCAGCTGCTAACTCGTTGCAGTCATTGCCTATAGCTCTGTTTGTCATGAGTGCTGATCTGTGGTTTGTTACTTAATTGTTTTTACTGAATTTTGATGGACAAGAACCATTCTTGTCCTTGAACTGACTAGGAGTAATGGAATAACTTCAGTCGCCAAACTTTGAAACATTTTTTTTATAAGGCAAAGTGAATTCAGTCCACTAGGATGTTTTTTAAATCAGCTTTAGTACAGGAAATAAAATTTAGGACTTAAAGCTGAATGCAGTCTGCTTGCTAGACTTGTATGAAATCTGCAAAGATCAAAGGAGATACACCATTACATTATTTGACACAGCCACAATTGGGAACCTTTGCAGCAGCTCTGGTATGCAGCACTCCTCTAACTTGTGCCCCGAGACAAGTCTTGGCAAGCATTCTGAAAGCCAGTAAGCAGCACCTCCACGCAGGATTTCCTTACACATAGTCTGTATTAAAATCGTAGGCATCATCTTCAGCTGCTGTCTTGTCCAAGCTGAGTGACAGGAGATTGGAATGTTTGCTCTCTGAGAAAGGAAAATTATATAGTTGGTGAAACCAATGCAAGTGCTAGATTACCAGAGGCTACTCTTCAAGCCAGGGTTTTTCATACACACCTGCTATCTGCTTGTTTGAATTTGCAGAACTTGTTTGTTGTTTTCCAAGCTTTGCTTTCCTGGAAACTTGAACCTTGCTTTCCTGCAAGTCAGAGAGGTCAAACCTGGTTATTCAGATACCACTAATAAGTCTCCCATGCAAATGAAACCTAACAGACACCAATGATAGTGTGGATGTCCCCTTGTGTAGTTGGTCAGGAACTCAGAACAGTGCTATTCACTTAATTAAACAAAAACAGCCCAACTTAAGGGTTGGGTTCTCCAGGAGAAAGCCTTTCTGCTTACTCCTGGTGGCTCCACAGTGCCTACATGTTCTCAGTTTACAGCAGGATATTGACTGGGTACTTGGTGTCAGGTTGTGAACAGGTAGAGGCCTAATGAAACCCTGATTTACCTCTTCAATATCACTCTCTTCTTCTGCATCATCTTGATCATCATCACATTCTATGAAATCCTCTTCCTCTTCTTCCTCCTCCTCTTCCTTGCTCGTTTCCAAGTTCTCCCATTCTGATGCTTTCTCTATCACTTTATTTTCCTCTATTATCCCATTTGACATACCAGCTGACTGAAAACGCATGCTGTTTGATGGATTTGGGAATTTTAAAGCTGGAAAAAACATAAGTGTCTAAGTCACTGTTTGGCAGCACCAAATGTAAAGCCTACCTCCTGAGAGGACAGCCATTTAGGTCAGAGCTAGAAAAAGACAGTCCTGCCCCTTCCCTGCCACAAGACTCCCACATAAGCAAGTGGAGCTGGAAAACCTAAATCTGAATGTAGACTGTACTAAGTAAAAGGTATTTTCTTGGCCTAATCAGCCAGTGTTTATGTTCTCTTCAGTGTTCTTTTCCTCTGTGTCCTATTGAGGAGGGTTAGGTCAGATTAGCAGCACTAAGAACTAGCAGGGGCAATCTGTTTTAAGATAGCACAAAGAGGGGCATCAGAATCCATTTCTTTAAAAGGTTCATATTCACTGCAATCTGGCAAAGCTATCTAATAAACCCCAGGCGGAGTTGCATTCACAAGGTCCTGTTAAAATTACTACTACCACTCTTAATAAATAGTAGCAGTGCATTACATTAGCAGACCCACCTTGAACAGTGGTGTTGTTTCCTTCTTCTAGGTTCTTTAAATTAAAGCCCTCCTGCATTTCAGCTATTTTGTCTTCTGTAAGATAGGGTGGCAGTATCTGAGATTCTGGAGGCTGTGAGTGGTAGCTTATTTTAGCTCTGGGAAAATAAAATATTACCATTAAAAAACAACCAAAGACAACATAGTTATTGCATTTAAAAATAAAACCAGTGCAAAGAACTCTTGTAACTCCTCAACCTAATTACTGATTCATCATTATCTGTTTAACAGCAGTTAAAAGAGCTATCTAAATGACTCCAAAGTTGTCACGAACAGTATGAAGTTGAATAGCCTGCTCCTAAGAGAAGAAATGGAATACTTTGGTAAAGAAAGCTAATAAATTTTACCAACAGATGATTTGTAGTGACAAAGTGAAGCGTGACAATGGAAAAAAAAAATCCAAACAAAAAGCCCAGCCTGTCTTTTAAGTACTTCACAGGATTCAGAGCTTTTGCTGTGCTGGATTAACAACATAAAGGTATTCAGCATAAAGCAAAATCCAAAGCGTACGTACCCTGTCCAGTCACAAAGTAGTAATTTAGCCATATTTTCGATGTCAGGAACACCTCCCTTTTTCAGCATACCCCTTTTCTGAGCAAGTAAGGCTAAAAACTCTTCTGCGTCCCTGAAATCTGGGATAGTATAGTGCATTATTACCTAGAGCAAAAGGATACAGTACATTCAGAAAGGCACGTTTCTCTTTTAGGAACAGAAGTGCAAATCAGTTTGGGTTACAATAAGGATGGAAGAGTATGAGAAGAGACATTTTTCTCTCTGATGTGGGACTGAACATTACAAAGCAAAATGCTTGCGTCAACAAATTCATCTGCTATTCACCCACACCAGTGGGTGTATAGAGACAGCAGACCAGTTTGTGAAAACACAGTTATTACAGAACTGAATGGGAATTTAGGCTTTGCTTAATCTCCTTGAAACTAGAGAGTGAAATCAGAGTTGGATCTGAGGTCTTCACTGTAATAATAGGAAGCAGTCAGAGTTATCTTCATTTTTTCACTCTTGATGCTGTGATGAGCTCTTAAATGCAGCTTTTAAAAAATCAGAAATGTTATTTTCTGATCTGGCTAACAATTTCCTGGCATACAGTTTCTGCTGCTGTTTATGGGACTGAAAGATGACATTTGGTGTTCAGTACATTAGCCAAAGTTTGCTACTTTATATAGTATGGGGAATGCATTGCAAAAATCTACCAGAATTAGTTGAGTGAAATGACCTTTCCTTACTGGCCTAAGTCATTTACAGAAAAGACAAATGCAGTTGAGAGATGTGGAAGAAGATGGAGCTCACCTGCTGTTTACTGCAGTGATTTAGAATGGCCTCTATTCCTTCGAGCACATCAGCTAAGCCTGTTTCTTCAGTGTCTATGATACTTCTCAAGGCAAGAGCCAGGGCACTGTTGGAAGGATCTGCAATTATACTTGGACTGTCCAAAATCTTTGTCTGCTTATCAATGTGCACAACTTGCACAGACCTATTCAAGGAGAAATGCATGGTGAGGAGTTAATAACTAGCAAAGGAACAGGTAATGGTTGAGGTGTGCAAGGCACAAAGCTCAGGGTTGGATTGAACGGACTTCACAGAGAGTCAGTTTCAATGCTTTTTCATCATATGCTTTGTGTAGCAAAGAAATGTACATCTACAAACCCCAAATTTATACACTGTATTCTCTAACAGCTTGCATCACACACAGCACTGTCTTCCATTCTGGCAGACTTAAATGTGCATTTAAAACTGGGCATGCTTTGCCCATAATGGTTGGAAGTTACAAACAAACTCAATCAAAACACAGGAAGACGCAGGGAAATGAATGGCTTTCAGACTCCGCTTACTTGGTAACGCCTCTTGCTATGCCAACATTGCAAACACGAACTCCTTTAAGACTGTTGATTATGCTGCTCTTTCCCACATTAGGGAAACCTGAAGAAAACCACATAAATCTTTGTGTAAGATAAAGAAGAAAACTCAGACCACATAGCACTGTTTCTTCCAAGTGTCTTTGGTAAGGCGTATCTTCAGTGTGAGATCAGAGTTGGATCTGAAGTCTTCATTACAGAAGTAAGACAAAGTCTGTATCCTCATTTCTCACACTAAGAAAAACATTGAGGGTGCCACCACAGATCTTAACAGGGAAGAGGAAGGCAGTGCAACCTGCATAGCATGTAACCTCTTTGTTTCCTTAAGCTACATAATCAGCTAAGGCCTCATCTCACAGTGTGCTTTCTAAAGATTGCATACAGTACACGAATATAAATGCAACATTGCTGTCAACTGCAGTACTACAACAGTGAATCTGAGAGGATGGTATGAACGTTGTTTACAAAGCCCAAGGGCCAGTCATGGTAGTTGCTAACCCAATTTATAATACAGGATTCCAAATCTTTATTGGATGAGAAGGAAACTTGTGTCTCCAAACACTTACCTACTACCCCTACTTGAATGGGTCTATTTTGAGTCTTGACATGCTCATGAAGAAGTTTCAAAAGGCTCTTGCTTCCAAAACACTGAGTGGTTTTCGTTAAATCAACACGTGCACGTCTCTTTCTGACCTGTTCTGGCTACATGATTCAGAGTTAAAAAAAAACAAACCCAGTCAGGAGCTATTTAGGTGTATATATATATATTTATCTACTGTAATAATTCCAATCCCTCTATTAAACGATGCCCCGCTGTTCTAAATTGACTTACTGGGCTTGTGATTCTCACTCAGGCTCTATATCTACCAGATGATGGAATCCTTACATACGCAAATTCATTCAAGAGTCTTCAATGTTTTGGAAGATTTAAAAAGCTGCTCTCTGTATTGCCCTATTTCATGCTGTTATCAAGGTTAAGACATGCAGCCTTATCTATTAACATATGTATGGCTCAAAAGAGCACCTTTAGCACCTTTAGCCTTGAGACTAGGGCACAGGGAGCTAACTCCTTTAGACTCCTCAGGAAATAATGTCAGGTTCTACCCTTCATTGATGGCCACAGTTAGGATGAATACAGAAGTGTAGCCTGCACCACTTTACCAATTTGGATGTAACTGGTGCAACCAGCCTATGCAGAAGATGAGAAATCCTCATCTTTCCTCACCCTCCTCACAGTAATAAAGACTTGCTTTTACTCTAGTCCAGCATGCTGGGCACCAATAATATGTATTTCAACAGTAAGAATTTCCCCACTCTACCACAAAACTCAAAGTGCAAGCACATATTCATCAGTTACAGCAGTATCATCAAAAAAGAGGAAAAGGAATTTTAAAGAAGAGTTCCTGTTTCTCAGCATGTTTCAACATGCATTTCTAACACATAAGACTTAGTCATGAGACAGCCTGCAGTGCTCTTACCATAGTCCTGTCCTTCATCAGTGTTGCTGATTTAAAAGCAACCGTTGGAAATTCCTTCTTCAAATAATTCAACCATTTCTCCAAGTTGTCCTTTGGCACTAAATCTGGATAAAAGAGCACAGTCCTTTCACTTCTGTGAATCTTAAATGTCACTGTGTGGAGAAAACCAGTGTGGGATCGGGAAGCAGGCTGTATTTTGCCCATTTAGTATGTTCTTTACGACAAATAATATTTGGCTTAACCCTCCTGTAAAGTATTGAGCGTAGGCAAAATCACCCAGCCCTACAAGATTCTGTCTTTAGTATCTGCCTCAAGCAGAACATACCACAATTATGGTTTTTGCTCCTGTATCAGGTATTTAACACTGAGGCCTTGCTAGGAGACTTTGTATGGTGCAGAGTAATGTTCTGTCAAAGATCATCCATGCAAAGGCTACACTGATAAAAAGTTCTCTTTGCTGTTGCTCTTGGGATTTTTTTGGTGGTGAGTGGTTTTTTGTCTGCTTGGTTTTGCTTTTTTTCCCCTCTCTGCTGGTATTTTGCCAATTTCCAGCATTTTTATCTGCTCTCACCTGCTTTTATGTGGATTCTTTCACACAGCAACAGAACAGAGGAAATACTTCCCAAAGCCACGTTTAATATCTAACTATAGCACTGCTTTTCTGATCCCTAACTCCCCATGGCCTTGGTGAGCACCAGCATCACGACCTACTCACCTATGCTAACAGAAACGTTAAAAATTGTATAACTTCTGTCAAACTTGTCCAAGATTGCCCAATGCCATAAAAAGTTACTGCAAACAAAAAAGGCTAACATGTGTTTACACGGTGTTTTCTTAGCAAACTAGACTGAAAAGTAGAGCAGTGAACTCAGAGTTGGATCTTATGTCTTCAGTGGAACCTCAGATTCCTTTAAAATCTTCTTCATTGCTCACTTGCCACAGCACAGAGTGACCAAGTACCACTTCAAGAAAAGCTGTGCCTCTTACCAATTTTGTTCAGAACCAACAGTAGCTTTTTGTCTCCTCCAGAGCAAGTTACAGCTTGCTCCAGTTGAGGACACCGGCAGCCCATTGGATCTCTTGCATCTAAAACTTCTAGAACCAGATCTGAGGCCTCAATCACCTAGGTTAGAAAAAGAAGACTCTCAAGACAAAGACAATTTGCCAGATGACAAATCTGGAATAGCTGTGGCTGACAACTGTTACTGCTGAAATTTCACAGAATGGTTGGTGAGCTTTTTACACAGTTCTTGTTCAAGCTCCTTTCTTCTGAACTGCAAACCAGAAAGCTGAAGTAATTTTTATCTTTTTCTCTAAAAGCAAGAAATCCTTAGACACTAGTACCTCAGTACTACAAAAGATCTTCAACCAGTTGCTAACTATTCAGTAAGTACTGACACTGCCAAGTAATGACATTAGACAAGTCTAATGCCTCAACATGCTGAATGTCTCAGTAGCTCGCACCAAACAGGACTGGAAACCTCCACAATTTCTGTTGCAACATCACTTACTTCAGTGGGGAAGTTTAGTGTGATAAACCTTTATACTTCTTAACAGCTGCACAGTAATGCAAAGAAGGAAATTAAGTTGTCTCACTGCTGACACTCATCTAGTTATACAAAAATAGCTGAAGCTTCTCACCTTCTTGAGCTCCATGCAGAATGATGTCTTTGAATTTTTATCTAGCTGTTTCTTAGTCTTTGTTTTAGATTTGCCAGAAGATTCCTGAATGCAAATAAAAATAAAGGGAATGATTTAACCGACAATTAGTGTATTATATTTGTCTGCATATACAGCCTGAAAGCTTAAACTGCAACACACTGCTTAAGATGATGTAATTTCATGATGACTTTTCTTGCTTCTGTAAGCTTCAGAGAATCAAAATTATACCAGACACCTACCTTTCCCTCTGCATTTTCCTTGATTTGGGCTGCATTCTTTTTAGCTTCAAGCTTCCTCCTCTTCTCATGTTCTTTCTGTCTGCTCAGCTTCTGCTTTCGTTTTAGTTCTTCAAGCTGATTGCAAACAAAAACCCAAGCCAGATAAAAAATTTGAAGGTGATAAGGCTGTTTTTTTCCCTCATTTACTTATTTCTGACCAAGGTTCCTGAGCCAGCTTATTTAGAAGTCACGGCTAGCCAAGCAGGAATTTTTTTGCATCCCACCCCGAAAAGAATAAACTTGCCTTCAATTGCCTCCAAACCTCTAGGCAGTACCCCTACTGATTAGAGCTCAAAATGACCACCCTGCAGCAGCCACATTAAAACTAAGGGTGCTGCTCTCATGTAACATTACTCCAACTGCAGATTCCTGCATAAACAGGGAATGCCAAGACCTTGCTTTTAGCATTCTGATGGGATAGCTATGTACACCTGAACACCACAGACAATTCGGATTGTTGAAAATTACACTTCCAGCATGTTTATAGACACAGTATGAAATGAAGGTCAAAACGACAAGGTCAAATTACCTCACTCTATGCTGGGAATAAATACACTATTCTTCCTTCTGCTAGGACTGCAATTGAACCTCTGGGTGTGCACATGCGCCCACACACAAAGCTTCCTTTAAGACAGGAACGCTCACAGTTCTCGCCCCCTTCATCACAAAATGTATTTTACCTGCTGCTTTCTTTGCTCTGCTTCTCGCAGAAGCTTTTCCTTAAACGGTGCAGCATTCGGAACACCGGGATCTTTTTTGGGCTTTTTGCGTCCACGTTTTTTGGCTTCCTTCCTGACTTTTCGGTGGTGTTCTCTGATCTGAAGACAGGAACAAGAATGTTTTCTCAGTCTAAGGCAAAAAATAAAGGATGATCACCCCTCTATCGGCCCCCCGCTCTGTGGGGCAGGGGAAGCCCGGGGGTTCGCGCCGCCGCGGGCCGGCAGCCCGTCGGGCCTCACCTTCTTCTGGATCTTGTAGCGCTTGTGGCAGGTCAGCCTCTTGCTGGCTTTCTTCAGCTCTGCAATGCACCGCGCCCATCAGTGCTGACTCCTCGCGATCCACCCGCGCTCGGGGAAAGCGGCCGAGCTGCCATCGCCGTCAGCGCTCACCGTTCCCCCCAGACACATGCAGTCCTCGTCCTCCTTCCTTCCCTCCCCCT
>WAAF01003926.1:54897-69451 GCA_013400475.1 Tricholaema leucomelas | reverse complement strand
CCCCCTGCCGCCATTCCCTCGCCTCAACGTGCTCGTCGGCGATACTGCCCGACGCCCAAGCCCACCACTGCCCGCCCTCCCGCCCCGCCGCTCACTTGGCCGCTTCATGGCCGCGCCAGGCCGCGCTCGGCCGCGGCTCCACGTGCAGCTCCGCGCTCCTTCTTCCTGCCGCCGGCGGGCGCTGCCGTAAAGCGAAGCGGCCCTTCCCCGCCGGAGGTGTCGCGCGGGCTCGGCGCGTTTAGCGGCCGGGCGGGTTTTGCGGCAGCGGCGCGCTCGGCGGCACGGAGCGGCGGCGGCGGCGGCATAGGCACAAACGGCAGTAGCAGCGGTGGCGGGGCGGGCGGCAGAGGACGAGTGTGGCCGCGGCTGCCGGAGGCGGAGCGGAGCTGGCTGGGTGAGCGGCGCGGCGCGGCGCCGGGGTCGCGCAGGCGGGGCGGCGGGCCGGAGCCAGGAGGCCGCTACCTCCCTTTGTGTGGCCACCGCGGGGAGGCAGCGCCTCCTGGGCGCGCAGTAGCGCCGCCACGACGGGCCCCGCGCTGGGCCTGGGGGCGCCGAACCCCTCCGCCTTCTGTCACCTCCCCCGTCCCCGCCTCCCGCCGCTACTCTGGCCCTGGGCGCGGGCCGCCCTGTTCGCGGCTACATCGGTGTCGCTTTCCTTTACTGGCGTCCCGACGCCGCTAGCTCCGGTGACTCCCTCAGCTCTCCCCTCGGTTTCCTCCCCTCTGTGCTTCACCGAGCACCCCGTCCCGTCACCGGGCCGAGCTCACAGTGACCGCGCAGCGAGCGGTTGGCCGAGAGCGGGCGGCGGCGCGGCCGCTCCCGGGGCCTCCGAAGCGGGGCCCGGGAGTTGGGAGCGTATATTGGCCGGTGCGAGGGCTAGCATGGGTCATAGAGTGGAGGGGACGTGATCTTGTCAGGTCGTGAGGACACTGTTTGGCCCGGTGCCTTGCTTTGTCTGCGTTTGCCAACAAAGACACCTCCTGAACCGGACAGGGTGCGAGCCGGGTGCGGGCAGGGGCCTGCAGATCGGTTTGGGGAAATTACATGGTTTGGCTCTTTGTTTCTTGTCGCAGTGTTAATAAAACAATCGGTGTGCTGTGCCTCGCTTCTTCACCAACTTTGTCCTTTTATAGTGTCTGGTTGCTGCCGTCGCCTTTCTGTGTTGTAGCTGGTTTCAGTGTGATGGTAATCGGGGGAGATTCTGGCTGTGTTTCCCTCCTTTCTTCCGCGTGCTAAATTTACCACGAATTACTGAATATTTCTGTTGAAATGTGGGAGATCTTGATAATGATAAAATGCTTTCCGTGGTATCTATCAGCTTTTTAGCTTTTTTTGTCCCTGGAGGCAGAAAATGAAGCGTTTGCTAGAAGCTCTTTGGCTTTTTTAAGATACGTGTTATCTGAAACGTATGTAAAAACTGTTCGTTTAAGGAGGTTAGACTTGTGGTGGTCAGTCTAGTACAGCTTTCAGGAGAGGCATTCTCCCACCTGTTGTGTATGTATATCAGTATAGTTCTGTGTTGGTAATAGCCAAAGCATGTCTTACAGAGATGTCTGTCATCGTAGGACACTTACATGTGGTGTGAGCAATTATTAAGATGCTGCTCAAGCTTCTGTTGCACAGCAGATGACCTATTGTAGCGGTGGAAACACTTGGTGTGATTGCTGAGAGACTTGTGAGCTAGTAGTTACGCTACAAAAGGAAGTCTGGGAGACGTGTCCTAAAGTAAAGAAGTACCCTTCTGCGCGTGGGGGAATTAAATGTCTTCATGAGCATGGAGATCTAGAAAGCGATTTATCCTGAGGAACCAGACGTTTGGTATGAGTTTGACATAAGCGGTTCTTGGAGAAGCAGAACGCCTCGGAGGCTGCGTGCAGAGAGGCCAGGCGTCTGCGTGGGGCAGGTGTGCGCCAGCACCTGAGAGCCGCAGCGCACGTGCCTGGGAGAGCGGCTGCCTCTCTGTAGTCTGCAGGCATTTGGTGACTGGGGGCTCTCCCCACATCTTTATTTCAGGATGGGGTTAGACTGAGTGTACTCTTGAGTTCCTAGGTGAACCTAAATTAGCGATTCCGGTAGTCTCTCCTGCCCTCCACAATCCAGAACTTGTGTTTTCCAGCAGCCTCCACATCAGCACGCGCCTGCTGTTGGCCATTTGATACCGTGTCTCTCTGATAAAAGTTGGAGGCAGTGCCAAAAGCAACAGGCTGATTGTCTCTTCCTGAGATGAACTGCCTGCTAATAGAGCACAGAGTTTCTCTGTACGTGCCTGTTATAAAAATGGCCAGAATACTGAACGGGGAAAGAGCCTCTCTGGGTTTTGAAGGCAGTAGTTGTGTGAGCTAAATAGAAGCAGTGATTTTGCTGTATAAGGGTTCTGTGTGTTTTTCACAGGGAATTTCTGAAAAGACCTCAGACCCGGGGATTGTTTAGAAATTGGAACAGCTATATCTTTAATGAAGCAGCTTGATGTTGCTTGCTTATGACGATGGCAATCCACTCAAGACCGATGGAGCTTTGTCATTATTAGAGGGTCTATTAAATTTTTCTTGATCTTATTATTTTTGTTTCTTATTATTGTTATAAGCACTGTATTGTTTTGCATCCTGTAAGTTTTACTGCTTGCTGGGTTTTATTCTCAGGCCAGATATCACTTATGCTTACTCTCTGCTCTGTTTGATGAATCATTCTCTAGCAAGTGGCTGTGAAATCTGTTAATATGTATTCAGGAACATTTAAAAATGTGTTTTTACTGTAAAAATGACAGAAATGTCTAGCGTTCTGTGCACAAAATTACTTTATAGAGTTTCTGCGTGGCTAAAAAAAGTTACCTTCTGCTTCTTGCCTTATTTTCCCTCTCTGTCACTGTAATTATTTAGTCATTGAGTTTTTTATCTAATTATCAATCTACTTTCCGTTTTCTTCTCTCCCTCTTTTGCTTTTCTTGTCTTCCAGTTTTGCCTGTACTAACACCATTGCTGGTTTGCTACTCTTAGAGTGTTACCTTCTCCCAGTATCTGTACTTGACCATCAGACACTATGAGGAGACTGGCTTTTCGAGGTGCTGGTTGTACTCTGGTAAATCTGGTAAATTATTGATTGTATGTGCACCATTCGCTCCATTCCTCTGCCTTAGGGTTTAGCTTTTCTTTTTCCTAACTGTTAATTATTCCTGTCTCGTTCATCTAATCTGTGTGCTTAAAATTAATTCTGTCTCTGGCATAAATGTTCTAATGTGGTTATGTTGTGCTGCTGTACCCTGTGAATCAATGGAGTGCTTACTAGAAGTTCTTTCATTTGGTTGGAAAATGAGTATAGGCTGGGGCAGATCTATTCTGTCTTCAGCCTTTGAGACAGCTGCAAATAGAGATATTTTTCTGAGGCTGTCTGGAAGCTGGGAAAGAGCCAAGAACTTGTTCTGTAAATCACCATAGTTGTTGGATGGTGGTTATTCATTTGTCACTGTTTGTGTTGATAAATGTAAAACTACGGCCAAAACAGGACGTGGCTTTTTCTGCTTCTTGATCCTGCACATTCATCCTACTGTTCATCCTGCCATTCATCCCACACATAAAGTGGGAGTGGTAGGTCACACGGTGGTCCAGACATCTGTTTTGCTTTTATCTAAGACAAGGTATTCAGTGGCCACTTGAATTTTAATTTGTAATTTTTATGCATGTTTTGTTTTGTGCTTTTTTGTTGTTGTTTGGTGGGGATTTTTTTTGTCTGGTTGCTTATGGTTTGTTTGTTTATTTTTGTTTGTCATTTTTGACATGGAATGACATACTTCTACACCAGAATTGAGTGCATGTCTCTGTAGAGTTTTTTTCCTTTGAAACAGTATTTCTTGCTTAGTTACCATGCAGGGGATGAGGTATCAAAATGTAGATAAAGAACGTATCTTAGTAAGAGCTGCAGAATGAACCTTTGTCACTATGAGCCCTAAGCTCTCTGGCACAGTTGTCAGCAGTGACTATCAAACTGTAGGACTTTACTCTTACCAATTTTTAAAACACTGGTGTGTAGAGGGATAGCTTAACTTGAACTGTAGTATGTAATGGAACTTGGTCTTTGAGTCATCCTGAGCGTTGCTAATGGTATAGCTAGCTCTCACCAGAGAGTTAGGGTGCTATGCCATGAGTTTAAGAACATTTATCTTCACTATAGAAGAAGTTGGATTCCATGGGTTCCAAGAGGCGAAGAGCTACCTCACCTTCCAGCAGCGTCAGTGGAGGAGACTTTGACGACAGCCACCACTCCACGAATATACCAGGCCCAAGCAGAAAGAGGAGGAGACTTTCCAATCTCCCAACTGTAGATCCTGTTAGTACTGTATTACTATGTACAATATATTTTCTTGGGGATGTCCTTGCCTGGGAAATGCTGGACTGTAAAATGGATGATCGTGTATAGCACATGCACGCTGGCCCTGACTCTGTTGCTGCCTTGACTAAGCTTTGTTTAGAATCTCATTTAGCTTTAGCTTGTTCTTATCTATCCCCATTTTCATCTTTTTTCTTTCCCATTTTCCTTTTGCTGCCTTTTTTTTTCCTTTTCTGATGATTTTAGCAGATGGAAGAATGTTGGAGAGGGAGCTGAAATCATAATGTGCAGAAGTTGAGAGCTGTGTCTGAATAGCTAATACAGAGATAAGTGGGGAACTGCACAGGCAGTGATTGCTGAAGTGTATAATGTCTCTTATGCCTTTGAGTTAGCAGTCTGATTTTAGTAATTACAGGGCAGAAGAACCTGTGTTGCTGCTTTAGATGTCTCTAACTCAGAGAGAATTAATGTACTGAATTAATTTGCATTTTGGGGTACTTTCTTTAGAATTAGCAGTGAAAGGAAACTCTCTATGTTTAAAAAAAAAAAAAAAGAAAGAAAATTGTGCAGTACCATGGCAGGTATCCTGCTGATGTATGAAATGCACCAGTCTCTTCACACCTCTCTTCAGAGCGTGCTGTGGACTGACAGCTTGTCTTTGTTACCAATTTGACATTTGCTCCTTTTTCATTACTTTATTGTTCTTGCATTTTAGATTGCTGTATGCCATGAACTTTACAACACCATCAGAGATTACAAAGATGAACAGGGCAGGCTCCTTTGTGAGCTTTTCATTAGGGCACCGAAAAGAAGGTAAGACCACAGTTCTGGTTAAGCCTGTTAGTAGACCACTGTCCAGATCTTTTAGCTGTAACAAACACATATTGGAGAGTTTGCTTTGTTTTATTTAGTCATAGACACAAACAAACTTCAGTGCTGCAGATTTGATTTTTATCATTTGGAATAGAATGTTTTTTGTCATTGCAACAGAAACCAGCCAGATTATTATGAAGTGGTTTCTCAGCCAATCGATTTGATGAAAATCCAACAGAAGCTAAAGATGGAGGAATACGATGATGTGAACGTGCTGACTGCTGATTTTCAGCTTCTCTTTAACAATGCGAAGGCTTACTATAAGGTGAGGAGAATACATATAAAGGCTCAAATTAATTGTAAAAGTGGTAGAGAAAAGTTCAAGTTCTTCCTCCATTTGGCAAAAAATGCTTTTCAGTTTAACCTTTATCACTGGTAAAATAACAGCACAAGTTGCAGGTATTTGCACATATTTCCCTACGTTTGACCCTGTCTTTATAAAATCCCCTACAATAGCAATTTTTCTGTGAAAAACTATCAAATAGTATGGAAAGCATATTCATATAGTTTTCCAAAAGAGACAGCAAGCAAAAATGGAGCTGCAAATGGAGAATAATGCTTGTTGATCAAAGCCTTCCTGTTTCACAGTGCAATTTGGTAGCCTTTTGAAATAGAAAAAGATGTTTTTTGAAAGGGTTTGTGAACAGCAGCAAGTGTACAGTAGGAGTGTTGAATCTTTTTCTTCCGTTGGCCACTTGATAATATGAAAAAAAGACACATTGGTTATCATGCTCAGTGATGATTGTGAGCGTAGATGACTCTGTTTTTCATCAAGGGTACAAGTCTCATGTCCATTCTCCCAAACTGGGTATGTGTATTGTTTCAAATGTTGATGGATGTTACTGCAGTTGCTGTAAGGAAGTAGGAAAAATTGGATTAATTTTGTGTAATGGCATCATAGAATGTCAGGGACTGGAAGGGACCTCGAAAGATTATCTGGTCCAGCCTCACTGCCAGAGCAGGATCACCTGGAACAGATCACTCTGGAAGGTATCCGGACGGTTCTTGAATATCTCCAGAAAGGGAGACTCCACAGCCTCCCTGGGCAGCCTGTTCCAGTGCTCTGTCACCCCTACAGTGAAAAAAATCTTCCTTAGGTTCACATGGAACCTCCTCTGCCTCAACTTCCACCCATTGCTCCTTGTCCTGTCACTTGGTGTCACCGAGAAGAGGCTGGCTCCATCTTCCTGGCACTCGAGCGTTACATATTTATAAACATCAATGAGGTCACCCCTTAGTCTTATCCTCTCCCAAGCTAAAAAGCCTGAGCTCCCTCAGTCTCTCTTCATAAGGAAGATGTTCAGCTTCCTTAATCATCCTTAATAATGGAAGGCTATGTTAAATGCATAAACCAGTGACATTGTATCTAGTGACCGAGATGATACAGCAAGTCTAAAACTCCTAATACTGCCTTTCATATATCTTTGACTTTAGAGATAGTCCAAATGACTGCTTTCTGAATAACCCAGTCAGTGCATACAGACAGTCAGAAAAGCAATGTCTACTTTGTTTACATCTGTGTATGTGTGTAATAATCAGGAAATAATCATATTTATGGATTAATGCATTTGCACATTCTGGCTATTGTAGAAAAATGATAGAGATTCCCAGATTCATTGTGTACTCCTTAGGCTTTGCAAAGCACTCACCCATTAATGCTGGCATTTTTATGGTTTCTGCATGAGAGAGAAAAAACTTGATGGCAGAAAAGATTGATTGAGTTCAACAGAACGTGTGCTGTCTTTGCCTACAGAATAGCAGATCCAAAATAATGCCTGCATCATGAAATTCTTACACTAGAATAGAAATAGGTGATTGTTTTTCTAGAATGAAAGAATGTTGATGTTGCTAGAGAAATACAGAGTTGTGAGCTGGAGGTAGGGCACAGAAAAATAACCTTCTTTTATCTTTTACTTGACCCACACAGTCCCATTGACGCATAGAAACCGGGGATGGCTGATTCTTTGTCAAGGTCTTCATTGTGGCAGGATTTTTATTGGCAGTGCTAGAATAGAGTAGAAACTTTAGGGTTTTTAGCATTTCTGCTCAAGTTCTACACTTTTGGGCATCTTATATTAATATGGAAGGAAGCAGAATACTCTTTAATCTGTTCCTCAGAATTAACACCTGGTCTGATGTCTCAAGAGTATTTAAGCCTAATAAAGTAAGCTTAAGAATAGTTCTC
Organism: Tricholaema leucomelas; assembly: GCA_013400475.1. NCBI lineage: Eukaryota > Metazoa > Chordata > Aves > Piciformes > Lybiidae > Tricholaema lacrymosa > Tricholaema leucomelas. The sequence goes on along the minus strand of WAAF01003926.1, from coordinate 62,073 downwards.
ATGTTGGTTTCTCAGTTGTATTACAAGTTGTCTGAGGTCGAGGGAGTGAAGAAAGAAAAGCGTAATCAGCAATGGTAAGGTGACATATCTGCAGGAATACCTGAAATAGAGGTTAAGTGGCAGAGGAAAGAGAAAGAAAAATACCTGAGTGGAAAAGCAGTGTTCTTTCTGGATGGTGTTCCAAGTAGTAACGTAAACACGCACATGCTTATCTGCCACTACCAACTCTGTATTTACAAAACTTCCATTTGTTGACTTAATGCTGCTAGCTCTGCCAAAAAGTATACCTAGATATGTACCCAAGTGGTAGCATATTGTCAGGTTCTTTGGAATTTCACAGCTAATGCTGAGTGTAAATCATTGTGGTGCTCTTGGAGTTAGTGGCACATTCATTAGCACTCTTCTGTTGTAGAAATTAATCTTCATGTGCTACACAGTGGTAGAAGTGTTGGCTTACTGTTTCTGGTGTACTGCTATTTAGTCTGCTTTAAATGTCAGTATTTAGTCTGTTTTAAATATCAGTAGTGTTGTGCTTCAACAAAACCTAATAACTTCTCCAGTTTCATTTAACAGGCTTGCCCAAGCCTCAACCCAGGTAGTTTGGCTGCTAAGTTTTGAGAAAGACTTAGATGCTTCGGAGTGGTAAAGGTTATATTTTCTAGTGCTTACTATGATTCTTAACATCTCAATTGAAGAATGCCTGAAGCAGGAATTTCCTAGGTTTTCCATTATTTTATGCATTTAGTGCATAAAATCAGCTAATCATTTATAAATTTCCTTCAGATAAGAACTATCTGAATATTGAGTAAGATGTTTGATTTGTTTTTACAGCCCGATTCTCCTGAGTATAAAGCTGCCTGCAAATTATGGGAGTTGTATTTGCGCACAAAGAATGAATTTGTTCAAAAAGGTGATGCTGAGGAGGAAGATGAGGATGAGGAAGGACATGACAATCAAGGCACAAATTCTGAATTAGTAAGTGTGGGCATGACAGCTGTAGTTGGGGGAGGGAAGCTATGGCAGTATATGTCAGCTGAGTCTGAGAAGGAGATTGGCCTCCACATGTGAAAAAGCATGAAGTCTTTTCATGATTAAATTATACCCCAGAAGGTATTTTTTACACCAGTTCATTAACTAATAATTTCACAGCATTGTATGTGTGCTTCACTTTTGCCTAGCTAAAAAAAGTGTGAGATTTTCTGATATGGATAAAACATGGTTCTGGTTTAGTTGACACTAACACGATATGTGTTTGATGTCATGCCAGCACTGAGGTTTGATGCAGGCAAGCGTCATGTCCAATGACATAATTTTCCAGCATGTGCCCTATTCAGTTAGTGCAGCTGTTCCCGGAGTGTTTTATAAGCCAGATATGATGATAACAACTTTGGTCTTGTCTAGTTATTATGATCTTGGGATGCATGCTTTCATTCATGTTGACAAGCAAGTAGCAATGTGTACTTTGTCTACCAATCTACTTTGTAAACATGAGATTTAAGTTTTCTTGTGTGCTTTAGCTAAATGTGGATTTTAGAAGCCACATCTGTGATTTATAGCTGACATTTCCTGTCTTTGAGAAAGGAATTCATGCATTCCAGTGCCACTTGAAGCACTCCACTATGGCTGCTGTTAAAAATTCTTGTCATTGCATTTCTTATGTTAGTCATCTCCAGGTTACTTGAAGGAAATTCTTGAACAGCTTCTTGAAGCTATAGCTGTCGCCACAAACCCATCAGGACGCCTCATAAGTGAATTGTTTCAGAAGCTTCCCTCTAAAGTGGTGGGTATTTTAATAATACTGATTGTGTTCTAAGTTGGAAACCTGGACATTTATATAACTAATCTTGTACACTGTGATGGGCACACTCAGGATGGAGTTCTTTATTACTGTCTCATCAGTGACAAGCTCCAGCTCTTTCTAGAGCTTCCCTTCCTTCTTCACTCCTCTTTGCTCATTTCTAGCCCTTCATCACAAATTTGGGCTTGCCCTGTTCTGCAGATTTAGGTAATTGAGGGTTCTTTTGTTGTTGTATAGATTTTAATCTTTTAAAATATGTCTAATTTCACTGTCTTGTTTTCAGGGTGTAGTATTAACAAGTCTGATGAGTTCTAATTCCTTGTATCTGCTACTGTTTGGGGGAGTCAGGTCACATAGCACAGTGCTATGTTTCTGAAGCTTACACTGTTTCATGAGCTATTAAAAATTAGCTTTGTGACTATGGTAATATATACATTATTTTTGTTTTCCAGCAATATCCAGATTATTATGCAATAATAAAAGAGCCCATAGATCTTAAAACTATTGCCCAAAGGATACAGGTAAAGTATGAGCATTTTAATGTGTGAGAGTACAGACTAACAGTAAGCATTCTGAAACCTGTTAGAAGCTAAAGTTTATGGCATTAGGAAAGGCATTGTGGTTTTCCCTTCTGTTTAAAAATCTGAATGCTGTGCTGATTTAATGTTCTGTTCTGGGTTGATTCTCGAGAAGTAGCTGTACTCAAGAACAAACATCATCAAATGTAGTGTGCTGGCATTGACCCTGAATATCTTGGGTTCCTTGATATATAATGGTTTAAGTAGTTTCTTGGCACGTACTGCTCATGTAAAACATGGAAGAGTCGAAGCTTGGTCATGCATTATCGTCACCTGCTTTTGTTCTAGTGCTATAAATAGGTGTTTTGTGCTGAAGCATTTTTCATCTTACATCTCCAGTAATTTGAAATGCTGTTCTGTAATTCTAGTATTTTGTATAACAGTGAGCACACAGACTAATTTAACTTGGGAATAAAAGCAAAACAACATGCTGTTGACAACATGTTGTCAGAACCCTTCAAAATTAAGGTGGTCTAACCTATGAAGTATTTTTGCAGTCTTTTACTTGGCATCCATAAGCTTTGTAAGGACATAGCACTTAAGGTTGCTGCTTTTTATTTTGATGACTTTTTCCAGATGCTTACCTGTTGTCTTTATGTTCTTGTTCTCCTGTAAGTGTTCCCTTTTATTCTTTACGAATTCCCTTTGCTTTTCGCTATTGACTTAGTTCAATGTTGTTTGAAGGTTGCCACTTTGAACCAGTTCTGTTCTTTGTTGTGTAGAATGGAACTTACAAAAGCATTCATGCAATGGCCAAGGATATTGATCTTCTGGCAAAGAATGCCAAAACTTACAATGAGCCTGGATCACAAGTATTCAAGGTTAGTTTCAGTTGTTTATAGTATGATTCTTTACTGCATTTTGTTCTGACTGATTCTTAAATGCATCTCTAGCATAAAGCCCTAAAGATTTTGCCTTTTAAGAAAGCTATTAATGTGTTGTTCTTTTTTGTTGCTTAGCTTTTAGTACAATCCAGGTGTTTGTAACTTATTTTTTCTGGAGGTGTAAGATGTTTTCCAACATCTCTGTGGGTGTGTTTCAGGCAGACTTTGTTCTATGCTTATTTCTCTTGCAAAATTGTTTTGTTTTAATCTAAATGTAAAAACCGTGTAATTTTCATTGGAGATTTTTAGCTGGATGGATGTACTTGACTATAACATTCTTCACTGTCAACATTAAACAAAAAAATGCTTTTAATTGACAGGATGCAAATGCGATTAAAAAGATATTTAATATGAAAAAGGCTGAAATTGAACACAGTGAGTTAGCCAAGTCAAGCCTCCGGATCAGGTACTGCAAAGAGTCCTTTTTATAATCTCATACAAACATCTCTATATACATTCCCTTAATTGTGCTCTGGAGAATTTAGTGAGAAATAATTGCTTGAAAACTTAGCTTAGTGTGCTTTTAAAAGTTGTGAAGTAGTTTTTGGAAGAAGACTTTTTGTTGAAATATTTCTGTGGTGAAATATTTTTGTGATGTACTTGATTGTGAAAAACTGTGTCATTGGATCTTTGGTGACTTTAGCTGTGACAAACTCCCACCTCATGTTTCTAGGTTGATAACAGCAAAAAGGAATAGTGAGGAACAAGAAGCTTTGTTGTGCTTTGCTTTATGAAAACTTCTGGATATTCTTGAACCTTGTTAGAAGCTGAACCATAAGAGCTTACAGTTATTTAGGTAGGGGCAGAAATGTAGGAACAAGATCTGAGGCAAAAGATAGTTAGAAATTCATATTATATAAATTATTGGTTTAAAACCTATTTCTAGCCATGAAGCATAGGACACTTAAGATCTGGGCTTATCAGTGGGGCATAGACTAGTTCTTGAACAGGCAGGTATAAAGCACTGTTGATAGCCCTATTTATTTCATGGAATGATTTTATTTAGAAGATGCTGTTTTCTTCCTCTGCAAATCCCTAGTGTACAGAGAAATGATGCAGTTGTTTTAGATGTTTGTTGTCAGAATTGCAATTAAGATTTGTTGTGTAAACTTCTTAAGTAATCAATAGGTTTAGGTATTATTTGCCAGTATAAGCCTTGTCATTTACTAAAACAAAGCCATGTCTTCGTGTCATTCAAGGATGACTATTTACAGGATGGACTCTTTATGTATTTGAGCTGTTTACTGGTGTTTGATGCTAGAAAATCGCTGCTGTCATTTCCTGCAAAGGAATGCACGCAACAGCTGGAAACACTAGCATTCCCTTTCTCTTCTGAAAGGCAGCTTTAAGTTTTTTATCTTGACTGAAAAATGTGTAGATGATGTCAGTATTAAAAGCATTGCCTAGGATTATTGCGCATGAAACAAATGGAAGTTACCTAATGGGTTTTTATTACTTGATGCTTTGAAACCTTCAGCGCCTATAGTGCTTTTTCTGGTTTGTTTTGTTCAGCATTAGCATGCTTCCCATCTTTGGGTGAGTCATGGTTGGAGTATGCAAAAATACTGTTAGGGAGTAATTCCAAACACGTATTTTAATAATTTTCCTTCTCAAAAATGCGTGTAGTGCCAGAAGACCTTGGTTGTGCAGACACTGAGCATACATGTGCAGTAACTGGAATTACGTAGGCACAGAGGTTTTCTGTCTTAATTGGAATGTCACTTTGTTTTTCTCACCGTTGAACTATTGATGAAACTCAGGATGTCACATATAGAATAATATTTCATTTTTGAGGCTTAACTTTTTCCTTCAAAATAAAGCTGTTGGGATAAGAAGGGATGACAGATAAATCACACCAATATTTGTTAGTTGAATTCCTCTCACACTGCCAACCCATTTCCGCTTCTCGGTCACCATGTCTCTGATGTTCTGTTATCTGCTTTGTTCTCAATAGACCTGCAGATCCTGAAGTTTATAATGCCTGAAGCAGGCTGCAGTAATGTTGGGCTAAATGCAAAAAAATGAGGGGCAAGAGAAAAGTATGGTGAAAACTGTACTTCTGCCTGCTGTTCTACGTTTTACTGATTGCTTTTTTTGTCAAACTGTTATTCTTTTTTTTGTTTCTTTCTACTGAATCTGCATCACAAAATCTTTGTTTAATTGACTTTCTAATAGCTTCATTGTCTCAAAGAGGAGTCTCCTTTACCTACTGCTAATTTTGGCACATATCCCCATGCATTCAATGAAAGTTAATTTCCTCTATTTTTCTTCTGAATTTATATCTGGTTTATATTTGTCACTGATGGATCGGGCTCAAATGTATCCTAACACTACTAACCTAACCTAAGTTCTACAGCTGTGTTGCCTCTGTGTCAAAATCTATGCTTTCCTTTTTGCAGATTTCGTTGTCTCCTTTGTCATACTGAATGGCTCTTTGTTGGTGCATTTAACTGTCCTCCCTTAAATAGTGGCAAAATTAAAGTGGCTTGATAATGTGCACTGCCAAGCAACTTGACACTGATTTTGCTCGTTATTGATAAAACTTGGTTGGATCTGTATCATTAGTTTTATCTGGATGCTAAGGATTGTTTTGTTGGCTGCTTTCACTGCTGTTGTAGGCTGAGCTGTGTGTGCAGCTGTTAATCCTTAATCTAAATGTTACTTTCCTGTGACTTTATAAACAAAATGGATATTAATGCTAAAGCACTAAGTATTCTAGTATTACTTTTAGCTTTAATATATTTTATCTCTGTCTCTGAACCTATTGACTGATCTATCAAAGTAACTCTGTAAGAAGCTTTATCCTTGCCGCACCTTTTCTTGGGTCTAAGGTGGGCCTCTTTTTTTCTCCTTTCCTTGGCTTGTCTCTTCTGCCTTAAGGACTCCATCAAATTTGACTGCTTCCAAGCTGACAGGTCCCTCCTCACAGGGTAAAGGCAGTGTTGGTGATGAGAGAAATTCTTCTAACAAATATTACCGGTAAGTAAATTGTGGACTTGGAGGAGAAGCTGAGACGTCACCATATGGAAATACTAAAATTTGTTATTTTTTTAGTATTCTTGGAGGATTATTGTCGATGTTGACTCAGACACTTTTGAGATTCAAATAGATTTCAGTCATATATTTCGGAAGTACAATTTAGTAAGCTGCTTTGCCACAGTTGCATGTCCATGTTTGGTTTTGTAATTAACTTTTCACAACACCTGTCACAAAATGCTCTGTCTGCAATTATTTCCTTAGAAATGTTTGGAAGAACAGTATGTTAAGCTTCACTGCAAAATAAGGCAGGTGAAAAAAAATCTGTGGAGTGTGTTGTAAACCTAGAAAAAAATATATTTGAAGACTTGAAATAATAAATGGGACTAAATAATTCAGAGGTGGATGGTGGAAACCAATGAAGCCTGTAAAAGGAAGGTGTTGCATTTGGGATACATTTACGACAAACTAGCGGAGTACTCTGGGTTACCAGAGGCTGTCTGGTTTACTCTGTTGGTCATCAGTTGAGTATGTTGGTACTTAGCAGAGGTCTCGTGTTTAGTGTCTGTGCACAGTTACTGTCTTCAAACAGTACTACTCCTGCCTAATGCCCTATGTGTCTACTCTGAAACCATGGTTTAAGAGAGCAACTGCAAGGGTCCTGAAGGGATTACAGTATCACAGTATCACCAAGGTTGGAAGAGACCTCATAGATCATCAAGGCCAACCTGTTACTACAGAGCTCAAGGCTAGACCATGGCACCAAGTGCCACGTCCAATCCTGCCTTGAACAGCCCCAGGGACGGCGACTCCACCACCTCCCTGGGCAGCCCATTCCAGTGTCCAATGACTCTCTCAGTGAAGAACTTTCTCCTCACCTCGAGCCTAAACTTCCCCTGGCGCAGCCTGAGGCTGTGCCCTCTCGTTCTGGCGCTGGCCA
>WAAF01003926.1:0-54388 GCA_013400475.1 Tricholaema leucomelas | reverse complement strand
ACAACAGTCATGAGCTTCCCTTTTTTTCTTTCCCCCTCTGGGTGACCCCTAATGGTTAACCTGATAACCCTTTTTTTTATCTTGCCTTTTTTTTTTTTTTTTTTTAACTTTTTCTCTTTTATAGTAACAAAAGATCAGCCCAAGGGGATCGTTTATCAGCAATAACCATGGCATTGCAATATGGATCAGAAAGTGATGAGGATGCAGCTTTGGCTGGTAGGAACTGAACTGCAGTTTCTCCATTTATTTTTCTTAAATTCTTAAAAAAACTTTGAATAAGCAAAACTGTAGAGTTCCTAATATGTTCAGATATCTTTATTTCAAAAATATTTTGCAGTGTTTCCAAACTCAGCATTTAATTCTGTTAAATCCAGTCCCTGTTTCCTTAAAACATAACTGTATAAACTTAGAGCTGGTAAGACAAGGCAGGCCAGACTTCATGCACGTTTTGAGTTTAGTGTGTGATTCTAAGTATATTTTCCCAAACTTTAGGAAACTTTTGCTTGGTTTTATTCCTCTTCTATGAAACAGAAGAAATAATACTGGAAAAGACTTGGATGGTGCTTTCAGTAAATGAGATTTATAGTGCTGCAGTGGTTTGAGAGAAATCTTGCTCTCACAGAGTTGTTTTCTCTTGCTCTCATGTGCTATTTGATCTTCGAAGTACCTGTCAATCTTTATTTTTTAAAGCAAAGGTAATCTATATAAGGTGTAAGGGTAGATAAATGTTGGAAATGAATGTAGAAATATTTGGTCTAGCCTAGCAGTCATGATGTCTTGCATGAAAACTTATGTTAAACAAAAGGACACAAGAAGGCATGCCTTCATACAGCATCCTTAGTTTCACAAGAAGTATGCTTTGGCATTATAGAATCATAGAATTGTTTTGCTTGGAAAAGACTTCAGAGATCATTGAGTCCGACCATCAACCTAATGCTACCATGGCCATTGAAACATGTCCCGAAATGCCATGTCCACATGCTTCTTGAACACCTCCAGGGCTGGTGACTCCATTGCCTCCCTGGGCAGCCTGTTCCAATAGCTTACCGCTCTGTCAGTAAAGAAATTCTTCCTAATATCCAATGTAAACCTTCCATAAACCTTCCATGGCACAACTTGAGGCCATTTCCTCTCACCCTATCACTTGATACTTGGGACAAGAGACCAACATCCACCTTGCTACAACCTCCTTTCAAGCAGTTATAGAGAATGATTAAGTTTCTCTTCGGCCTTTTGTTTTCAAGACTAAACAATCCCAGTTCTCTCAGCTGTTTCTCACCAAGCCTGTTCTCCATATTCTTCACTGGCTTTGTTGCTCTGCTCTGGCACCTTAATGTCCTTCTTGTAGTGAGGAGCCAGTATTTGAAGTGTGGCTTCCCCAGTACCCATTACAGGGGCACAATCACTTCTGCATTCCTGCTGGCTGCACTATTGCTGATCCAGGCCAGGATGCTGTTGGCCTTCTTGGCCATCTGGGCACACTGTTGTTTCATGTTCAGCAGTGTGTCAAACGGCACCCCAAGGTCCTTTTTCTGCCAGGCAGCTTTCCAGCCACCTTTCCCCCAGCCTGCAGAGTTGCAGGGGATTGTTGTAACCCAGATACAGGCCCCAGAACTTGACCTTGTGTAAACCTCATACAATTGACTGGAGCCTATAGATCCAGCTTTGGCCAGATCCCTCTGCAGAGCTCTTGTACCTGTGAGCAGATGAGAACTCCCACCCAGTTTGGAGTTTTCTTCAAACTTAATGATGGCATACTCAATTCCTTCATCTGGGTCATTGATAAAGCTATTAGACAAGGCTGGCCCATAGGCAGATTACAGTGCACATTGGTCCTAAGTTATTCTGGGTTGGCCTTGATAGTCACATTCTCAGTAACTTCCTTGCATTTGTCTTGAAACAGATTTCCAAAGTGGTTTTGTACATGTTTCATTTTTTGTCTATCCATTTCTACATTGATGTGTAATGATGCAGCTCTTCAGTGTATACGTTTGGGGTGTTTACCAAGCGTGATATGATTTATTTGTACTCAGCACTGTTTTCTAGGGCATGGGGATACTGTAGAATTTTTGTGAGTATTTTTGTTCTTGCTGCAAGCAAAAGTATTGTGGGGTGGTTTGGTTTTTTTTTCATGCCAGAGTTCAGTTGCTGCTCCAGAACACCTGCTTTCTGGAAGGTGTGAGGAGTGTTTATTAGCTCGGTTCATTGCAATTGTTAGCTGCTAATTTTTGTCCTGGTGCGATGCAGCTAGTAGAAGATTGCCAGCTCAAATGTACAAGGGCATCCCTGGAAGTATTTAAAAGATGTGCAGGTGTGGTGCTTAGGGACATGGTTTTGCAGTGGACTTGGTAGTGCTGGATTCATGGTTGGACTTGCAGATCTTGGAAGTCTTTTCCAGCCTATGTGATGCTATGATTCTCTGAGCAGTATCTGAAGCTCCCTTGTTCCTCGTTCTGTATCTGTAAGTGCAGGCGTAGATGGTCATTATGTGTTACTCACAACTATGTATTTAATTTTGTAAGCAAAGCTATTTTATTATTTCATTTAGAAATGTTTTAAGACTAGATACTGCTTTTGATTTTACTGTCGTCTGTCCTCAGACTTGAGCATTTGTTGTCATCTGGGTGCTTTAGGAGACTGTTTACAGTACATCACTTACTGAGTGAAGACTAATTTTCTTTCCTGTGCTTTCAAATACTCTCTGCTTTTACTACCTCATCATCAAGTAAGAGTACTTGCATATGGTTTATGCCTTTTTTACCTGATACTAGCTGTCCATCAGATAGCTTCCTCCTTTTGCAGTGAAGTCAGTTAAACATCACTCTGTTATGGTGCTGTCCCTTCATTTGGAACCAGTTGGGATGAGCAGCAGGAAATACCTTTTGTTTGGGCCTGTTGAATGGCAGTATTTTGTGGTTACAGTTTGCTGGAGAGGTTTTTTCCTCTATCTGCCAGCTGTAGCTGTGGTAACAGCTGCAGGGAAAGATAATAACTGTCTTACTCTCCACTGCTAGTGCGTGCTTGGTGGGGATATAAGACATGGTGCTATTGCATCTTAAAGAATCTAGTCTTGCATTAGTTATTAGTTTGTTGCATAGCAAATACCAACCTTTCTGTCTAAATGAATGATGCATTCTTACTCAGTTCTTAAAATAACTGATATTAGCAGAATGTTAGCATTTTCTGCATAAGTAAGAATCTGTCATGTTTGACACATTGCTTTTAAAGAACCTGTGTAGTGAAAATGCTTATAGCTGTATTACAAAGGCTATGGTAAACACTTTAGTGCTTATTTAATTTATGTAGATTCTTACCTAGAGAATTTTTTGTGCTCTACATTTACTACAACGGAAGTGTTTTTCTTACTTAGGATATAGAACTGCTTTGTCGCTGGCTGGCACACGTCAGAGAACAGCGAGATACTGGACTGATTTGTTATGTTTTCTCTTTCATAAAAACAAGTTCTTCTGCTTGTTCTTTTCTGTTTCTTTACTTTTTGATGGAGCACTCAAAACTAAACATTTTGAGTAAACAAACCCAAGTGTTTGAGTAAACAGACCGAAGTGTTTGAGTAAACAAACCCAAAGTCAGCATTTTGCTGCATAATGTATTTTGGAAACTTAAACCGTGGCATTCTCTCAGCCATTATCGACCTGAACATCGAGATAAATGCTTTATTTGGTACAGAAAAATCACCGTGCTTTATCCACTGAGTTATTTCTACCTGAGTTATTGTGTCCAGCTCTTGCTTTGCTGGCTACTGCATAGCAAATGCTTAAGCCATTAAGTGATGTTGATTGACAAACAGGCACATAATTAGTGTAATTTTGAATGTCTTCTGTGAAGCAGTAATTAACATCTTCATTATGTGTTTGCACACCTATTGAGGTCTGCTTGTGTTTTCCCTTGCGTCTGACTTGTCTGGTAGGTCTCATGCATTATATGTTCACCTAGATCTGCAATGTCAGACTAGAGGAAAAATGATAGTACTGTGTTATGCATTCAGTGTCTCTTGGCTTTGTCACCATTTCAATATGTCTTTACTGAACTTGGATAGAAAGCTTGAAACGTTGCCAGCCACCACTGAGCAATAATGAAAATGCCAGCTGGAAACTTGGCGTGAGTGTTAAGAGAACTTTTTGTGTAACTGCATTTCCCAGTGTGTTGTCTGCCAAGCTTTCCTTCAAACTTTAAGTCATGAGAGGGCTGTAATTTAGCTCTAGTGTGTGCAAAACCACACAGATTATATGTTAAGCCTTTCTGCAAGGTACAGATGATACCTTTTGTGTTACTGAGAAATGTGTAAGGAGTAGCCATTTAGTGCTTCTCAACCTGTATTTCCACTACTGGTGTGTTTTTTCATCCCTGTTGTGTTTCTGATGCTCATGTGATGTTTCTCCCAACTTCATCTGCAGGAAGCGTTAGCTCACTGGAGCATTTCTTCCATTCATCCTAACCCTGAAGCATAATACATGCTTCACAGAGTTAACTAGAAAAGTTTGCTATAAACTATCTCAGTACTTTATTATGACTTACTTGTGCTCATTATATAATGATTCTGAACACTTCTTTCTCCTTCATTTTGCTAAATATATTAGAGGGGCAACTTCAGGCTTCACTGTCTCTGCTAAACTTCACAGATATTTAATTCAGCTGTGATTAATGTGGTCTAAAGGATTATAGAAGTTTTGAAGTCACCTTTTTAATACCTAGGCAAAAATGAACAATATATTTTTTGTAATGGCCAGTTGGCTGGGTGGTTTTGAAAAATGGTTTGCCAGTTTGTATTCTTGCAGTAAGCTTCTGTCAGCAGAATGGCAGTAATTCAGTGTCCAGATGTACTTGGCACAAGTACTTTGTGTTAATGCTTTGAAGGGTGAATGAGGACCTAGCTGTTGTATAGGCAGTGTGTGGTGGAGTAGTCTTGTGCATGGTCTCACATGAGCACTTATCAGTACTTGTAGGTGACAGGGGTGTGTTAACCAATGGCAGAGGTAAAGCCTCATCTGATAAGAGAGATTGCAGTACCTAGATAAAGTGCTATTTTTGTCAACATAAGGCTTACAAGATTTGTGATGTGTTTTTCTGAGATACAAGTTCAACTACCAAAAAGTGGCTGAGCACCATCAGCTGAGGGACTGCCTTTTCTTCAGGTTTAGGTCTTTACCCACTATGAGTTGTCCTGCTGAGTTTCCCATTTTTGCCTTTCTCTCTGTGCAGCTGCTGCTCGTTATGAAGAGGGAGAATCTGAAGCTGAGAGCATTACTTCCTTCATGGACACTTCTAATCCTCTTTATCAGCTTTATGACACAGTTAGAAGTTGCCGAAATAATCAAGGCCAGCTCATATCTGAACCCTTTTTCCACTTACCCTCTAAGAAAAAGTATCCTGATTACTATCAGCAGATTAAAGCACCTATTTCATTACAGCAGATCAGGTAAGAATACAGAATGCAAACTACATCTGTTGGGATGCTATTCAAGGGTTTCTTTTATTATCAGAATCCTATCTTGTGGCCAGGTGGTTGATACTTAAAGCAGTATGTACCATCTTTCCTCTAGGTGTGGTTGCTTCTTGTTTTGGCTCAGTCTGCATCAGTCTTTTGATTATCCTTTGTAGAGGGCTGCCTTCGGGTTTATTTTCCATGGAGTTTCATTTGCAGTGTGATTGAAAATTTGCCATATAATTCTGACAGCTAGGTGGGCAGCAGAGATGAAACCTGCTACAGAACTCCCCCATCTTTTCTCTTTCCTTGATTGTGATGGCTTGGTTACTTCTTGCTGCCATGTTTTTTAAATTGATAGTCTTGAGAAAGGGGAACTGTAGAAATACAGCTGCAGTTAGACCCCTTTTGTCTAGGTGACAGTATAATTGTGGAGAATAAATATTTTAATTTATGATGTAACTAGTCTGGACTGAAGTAAGCAGTACTGTGAGACACGAGAGGTTTGTCCAGTCTCAAGAGTGCAGCTGTTAGCTTTATAAATGAATGAAAAGAGCAATATCTTTGGCGGTCCAGGATAAGCTAATATGATGAGTATGTATCAGGGTCCCGAGTGCATTAAAGTGGCCATAGCTGCCTGCCCAGTGGTCACTGAGGCTCTAGTCCCTGTCTGCAGGAGAGCTGATTCTCCAGATTCAGTGAGTGTGGATTGGACCTAACACTGATCATGTGTTTGTAATCCACTCTAATACATAGGTCTGTAAACATCAGCTGTCACATAATATAAACTGTTAGATATGGTATAGTTGAATAAGCAGTATCTTTCTTAAATCAGAAAGTAATGAAGGTGCTTTCTGGGTGTTCTTCTGTTTTTTCAAACCTGTCAGAAGGTCTTTTTCCTGTGTGGGGACTAATTATGGAGCTGCCCCACTGGTGTATGGCCATCAGTGGCTTTAAAGCATTTTTTTCTTATGTTTTAGTACAGCTGTTGACTTGGCAGTGGCAATGCCTTGTCTCAAGTGAAGCACAAAATGTACTTGATGGAAATTCAGAAGTCACTGACAGTTGCCAGGAAACTTTTTGTCTGAGTGTAGCAAAGAGTGTGGACTCAGATTGTGTATAAACAGATGCAATTGGAGAAACCTTCCGTGAAAACTACACTCAATATCTGTCGCAAGACAAACAATTTGCCATAGGTGGACAGCTGCCTTTCTGCTTTCCTTAGTGTTAAGTATGACCCACAAGGAAAGTGGATCAAGGTTTCCAACACCATAGCACTCCTGGGAATTCCCTGGCAGCATTTCTCCTAAAATGTGGGCATTGAAATTTCTGTCCTCATTGGCATGCCTGCTGTCATGCACTCCAGGATGCTGAGATTTTGCAAAGCACATGGATGTGGTGCCAAACACAGTTGGGTTTGTGGAATATCTACCATTTGAGGATTTAAATACTTCGATCTTATGAATGTGTGTCCTTTTGGACAAGATCCATGACAGGAATCTAAACATCACACTTCACTGCACCAGAATCTGTTAAGGTTCTCCTGAAATGGTGAGATATGTGGTGGTTCTTTTTAAATCGTTACAGATAACTGTTTTCTCTTGTGTTTAATGTTGCTGGAAGACTTAGAAAAGTTGTCTAGAACTTTTTGACCTGTGGAAGGACTTAGTACAGTGATTCATCTGTCCAGCACTTGAAAAAAAAAACAAACTTCTTTTGTTGTTAATATTTTCCTAACTACTTTCATGTGAAATGTGCTTTGCGGGTAGCACCAGTCAGCAACCAGGTGGTTTGAAGAGAAGGCAAAAATGGGCAGGGTTTGCCATGGGAGGTGTTGGGCAGTTTTAATTCTTAGTGAAGTTGAGTGTAATTGATTTGTGGGGAAGGTAGCATTTGCAGCTATGTGGAGCTAACCTATCACACTGATTTCAGTGGCCCTACACATCACAGCTGAGGTGTACTGGAATAGTCTCAGCAGGTTGTGCTTCTGCCTCATCTCTACCACATCTCATCCAAGTATGAAAACAGGACCTAAGTCTGCACAACTTCCAAAAGGGCAGCTTTCAGAATTACTAAAATCATTCTTTGGGAATGTAACTGTAGTTACAACTGGAAGCTGTTACTGTAGCTTCAGAAAAAAGGAAGACATTCCTGTCATCAGAGCTCTATGGGTGTTGATTTATCATGAAAATGAAGATGTAGAAGAACTGTTTTGCAACGTGTAACTTGTGAAATATCTGATCAATGTGTTGCTTTTGCAGAACCAAGCTGAAGAACCATGAATATGAAACCTTAGATCAGTTGGAGGCTGATCTGAACTTGATGTTTGAAAATGCCAAGCGCTACAATGTTCCCAATTCTGCCATCTATAAAAGAGTACTGAAAATGCAGCAGGTTATGCAGGTATGTGGAGTATTGCCATCAAAAGGATTTCATTCCATATGTGAATATATTTCCCTAATGAATATTTTTCCAGAGTAATTTTTTACTAGATCTTCATGTGCAGTAAGATTTTCTTGCATCAGGGAATGATCAGCATCATGGTGCATCTTTTTTCTCAGCACATTTCTGCCTTCTGTGATTTCTCTCAGTCACTTCTATTCTTTGCTATCACTCCTAACCTAATTAAGTTGTAATAAAATGGATGAGGTAGGGTTTTTCAGGGTTTGCAGATAATTGGGAGGATGATAAATATTTCAACTATTGTAAAATGTTCCAGTGAAGTGCCGCAGTCTGAAGTGGCACTGTTTTCAAGTTGGTTCCTCAAAAACTTCTCGGAGAGCTAAATAAAATTACACTGCAGTTTTGCATAGGCCAGCTTGTATTTAAAAAAACACTGGAGATATTTGGATGGTGGTTTAATCTCAAAAGCTTGTAGTTGCATCTTTCTTCGTGGATCTGATCTGTTCTGATGGCTAGTACTATTCTGGAAATGTCCAGCACTGAGTTTGGTTTCAGAGATTTGTTCCTTTTTTAGGCAAAGAAGAAGGAGCTTGCTCGGAGAGATGATATTGAGGATGGGGACAGCATGATTTCTTCTGCTACATCTGATACTGGAAGCTCAAAAAGGAAAAGGTATGCACCTCTGTTGTTCTACAGACCATGGCACTACTGCATCTTTTGTTTGTTAAAGAGAATATTAAGCCATAACTTTTACCATTCGTGTAAGGATTTATTACGCTGAACATTTTGACCTCATTAAGTGTTGGACAGAATTAATTCAGAACTATTTGCTGACTTTATTTTCATTTTTTGGCCCATTATTTTTGACAGTTGTCAACATAATGTCAGTAAGTGGCATAGGTGCTGCAGTTGGCACTGAATGAGGTGATTTTGTTAGGGAATGTCAGGAATTTAATTTGTATTATTTGTTTCAGCCCAGCATGTGGACTATCTTCACAGGTTGTTTTGCTTCTTTTCTACTACTTCTCCAATATATTGCTAAGTAGTTTTAGTAGCAATTTCAAAATGTAGTAAGCTATGTCTTGGTTGTACTGCCATATTTCTTGAGACAACTGTAATAACTACACATGGGATGATCATAGGGTTTGTGGTGACAGCAAGTGCGTGGCCGTTTTCTGCAGTGTGTGCACTTCTGATGAGCTTTATTGACTTGTAATGTCTTCTGACTGTGATTGATGGATATTTCAGCAGTTCAGCCCTTTCTTTACGTTCTTGATGTCCTTATTTGCTTTTATCTGGTGCTGAAAATTATGCAGAATTGCTCTAAAATAAATAGCTCAAGTCTTTGATATTCTGCATTCAGCAGAGGTAGTTGTGAAGACATTGGCTGAGGGAATTTTGCCTGTTTGCCCTGTATCTTGAGGTCTTGGATTCAGACACCTAGTCCTGACTGATCTATTTCCTCTGCACCCAGAAAGTGCATAGCACTCCTTTTGACCTTGGTATTTTTACAAACTAGTAGTTTAATTCTATAGAACACTTAAACTTGAGGTGAATGAGAGAAAAAACATATCTTGGAGTTGGTTTCCTGTTTATTTAGCAGAGTGCTGGTTATTATGCCGTCATTATTTGCACGTGAACCTGTGTTTCTTGCACACTGTCTTGATGCTGAGCTTCTTGTGTGTGTGTGTTTAGGTGGTTGTTGCCTTTTTTTGATGGTAGAGGAGAATGTCATTTTGATATGAGTGTGGGAAGTGGGGAAAAGAGCCCTTGACATTCATTCTTTTCCATTTTGTTCTTCTCTTTAACTTCACAGTAAAAAGAATATACGAAAGCAACGAATGAAGATCTTATACAATGCAGTTCTGGAAGCTCGAGAGCCAGGCACGGGCAGACGGCTCTGTGATCTTTTTATGGTTAAGCCATCCAAAAAGGACTATCCAGACTATTATAAAATTATCTTGGAGCCAATGGACTTGAAAATGATCGAACACAACATCCGCAATGATAAGTACGCAGCAGAGGAAGCCATGATTGAGGACATGAAGCTCATGTTCCGAAATGCAAGGCATTATAATGAGGAAGGCTCTCAGGTACCGTTTGGATTCTGTAGTCATGCTTAACCTTTATGCTTCTTTGTTAGAATGGTTCAGCTTTGACTATTCCTTACATTATTTGTAGTTGCTTATTGACCTAAAATAGAAATGGGACTTTTCTGTTTTAAATTCTGTCCTCGTCTGTGGTTGCATAGACATGAAATGCAACAGGCTCCTTTGTGAAGGTTAGACTTAACTTCCTGATAGCTAAACCTATTTCTCCATTATAAAGATTGTCATCTGAATGTTTCTAATATGTTTAAAAAAAAAAGAGATGGCTACTAAGTCCACATTATTCACCCTCAGTTAATTACATACATTAAGGTGTTTGCATGGTGAACAGCCATCAACATGGGATTTGAATCTCAAAACCTCTCAGAAAGGAGGTCTTGGAAAGAAACCAGCTTTGTTTTCATGGAAGTGGAGAGTGTAGGAGATGAGACTAGAAGACCTGGCTTGCTTAGCCTACCAAAAGGAGCCTTAAAGGAATATGCTTACCATTTACAAATAAGAGGGTTTCTATACTGTGATGTTTCTCAGCTGGCAATCTTGATGATGTGGAACGAAGTGTTGATAAGAAATCTCAGTCTTTGTGATGAGAAACTGTGTCAGCTACCCTGTAGGCTTTATGACAAGGATGCATTCACTGGGGTTGGATTTGAAGACCCAGGAGGACCATTCTAGTCCTTTGTACCTTGTTGGAATCACAGTAGTTGAAGATATCTTTAATTACTCAGCATAATGGTTTGATGAGGAATGCCTTGCCATTTTGTAGTATTTGTAATAGAAATGCAGCTTAATTTGGATAATTTATGCAAGATTTATATCCCCCCCATTTAGATGGTGTTCAGCAATTCTGATTACTTACCTGTGCAAGCCTGTAAGAAATTAGCCCTTTTTAAATTAAGTGATTGGTTTTGCATTCAGCTTTTTCAAACTAACATTTAAATGTTTCTTGGGGGCTAGTTCTAAACTAGCCCAAACAGAGTAAACCTTGTTTTGTTTTGGTTTTTGATTACTTTACTGATTAATAGGTATACAATGATGCCCATATGCTGGAAAAGATCCTTAAAGAAAAAAGGAAAGAACTGGGACCCTTAGCTGAAGATGATGATGTTGCATCCCCTAAACTAAAGCTAAGTAAGGCAACCTCCTACATTGCTATGTCTCATTTCAACACTTAACGAAAACCAAGAGCACAGATTAACAGATCTTCCTTTTAGAACAGAAGACATGACCCGCAAATTTACACTGACAAGTGCAAAATAGAATTGTCTTTTCAAAGGCATGACGGCAGTGATGTGTGTATATGTTCTTATCATAGAGTATAGGTATTGTTTATAGCATTTCCCAGGAAAAGTAACCTAAAGAAAACTTAGGAGTAGTTGGACTGACTGGCATTTTGTCATGTGATGCTATCCAAATGTTACACGCTGCGTTATGTGCTCCGTAACCCTTGATTAGCACACTTCATGTGGGAATGCTTACAAGTAAGGTGCTTCTCAAACTGGGTAAGGTCTTAATTTTCCTGGTCAAATGTCTGGGGTTTTCACAAAATCCTAAAAGAAAGAGGAGTTTTATTTGGAAAATAACTGGAAGCCATGAACAGAAACAAAACTTTCAACAATGTCTATTCCTGTGTTGCCTTTACAAATAGATTTGCTGCTACTCAAATCTTTCGTTCCCTTAATACCTGTTTGGAACTTGACAAAGTGAGATGGGTAACATTGCACAGGAGAAATGACTGCACACAGTCCTCTTGAAAATAGAAATGTGCAGCTCTTTGGCAAGGCAAATGTAGAGAATTTGCAGGCAGACTATGCAGTACAGTTAGAAAGCTCCCAAACTGACCAAAATGCTGTTCTGATAATCCTGTGGGAGGCTTTATTTTACATTTTACCTTTTAACAGTCCTCTCAAATTTGGCATAAACCTGTTGTAAAGGTACCTGCTAATATTTAGAAAGCTTAATGTTAGTGATGAGTGGATTTTTAATAGTTCACATAGAGTTAGTATGACTAAATCGAGTTTAGTGGAGTTATTAATTTGGTAGAAAAAGATGTTTTCTGTGCTTAAAACACTGTATGGGACCTACAGTAGGTGAACCACATAGTAGTGTGATTCTGTGTTTGACAAAACCAAAGACTGAAAAAACCCAAACTCCTACAATTATAAAAATAAAGGAAGATGCAACTTGGAATGGGCATCATGTTGTGAGTCTTCTGCTCAGGCAATAAAGTGGTTCTTCAACAAGCAGTTCTCCAATGGAAAGGAGATGGACAAAACAGTGTTCAAGCTCTGGTTTTGTAATGATTTCTTGTTTTCTTCTTCCTTTTTTGTTGTTTTTGTCTGCTTAGGTAGAAAAAGTGGTATCTCTCCTAAGAAATCGAAATACATGACACCAATGCAGCAGAAACTGAATGAAGTGTACGAAGCAGTTAAAAATTACACAGATAAGCGAGGCAGGAGGCTGAGTGCCATCTTCCTGAGGCTGCCCTCTCGGTCTGAACTTCCCGACTATTATGTAACCATAAAAAAGCCCGTTGACATGGAAAAGATCAGAAGCCATATGATGGCAAATAAATACCAGGACATTGATTCCATGGTAGAGGACTTTGTAATGATGTTCAATAATGCTTGCACATATAATGAGCCGGAATCTTTGATTTATAAAGATGCTCTGGTCCTGCATAAAGTTTTGCTTGAAACTCGGAGAGAAATAGAAGGAGATGAGGATTCTCATGTGCCCAATGTCACTTTGCTAATACAGGAACTTATCCATAACCTTTTTGTATCTGTTATGAGCCACCAAGACGATGAGGGCAGGTGCTACAGCGACTCCTTAGCTGAGATTCCTGCTATTGATCCTAGCTTCCCAAGTAAACCTCCTCTGACTTTTGATATTATTCGAAAAAATGTTGAAAATAATCGCTATAGGAGATTGGACTTGTTCCAGGAGAATATGTTTGAGGTCTTGGAGAGGGCAAGGAGAATGAACAGGTGAGTGAAACCAGAGCTGTTCAAGTATCCTCATCTTATCGTATATGACGAGTTTTGTATGTTGTGCGTCAGACAAAGGCTGAAGGTTTTTAGGGAGTTTGCTTTCCTTGATAGGAGCTTTTAGAAGACTAAATCTCAGAAGCTCTATCAGGTCTTTAGTGTAATGTATGCTTTTAATTAAAACCAAGAGGTTAGATTTCTTTCATCGGTTTACTGTTAATCTTCCAAGGGCACACTTCCTGAAAACCTGGTTTGTGCTAATTTTCAAGCAAAAGAATTGAACAGGAGCAGCCATTCACCAGCTGCTTGACTCTTTTGGAGCAGCTGCACTTGTATGAGTTACGGTAATTGTGTGCAAAAAGTATGAACAATTGCAAATTCTTGCAGGGTTTTACTTGAGTTAGGAGAAAATTTGGGGTGCACAGGTGAAATCTTGACTTTGAAGGAGAGGAGGTAAAAAACATCGACTGAGAAGAGTATGGGTAATTAAGTCTGTTTTGTTAATAATCTGCTATTACTTAAGTTTTCAGACTTCAGTGTCTGTTGCTTATTATGAGTAAGCACAGAAATGTATTGGTAGAGTGAAGCTTTAGTTTTGTCACAAGTGTGGCGACTGGTGAGTATGTGTTCAGAATCCTCTGTGACTCTTGCATAAGCTGTTCCTGTCCTGTTGTACATGTTTTGTACAGGACTGATTCAGAGATTTATGAGGATGCAGTTGAACTTCAGCAGTTCTTCATTAAAATTCGAGATGAACTTTGTAAGAATGGAGAGATTCTCCTTTCACCTGCTCTCAGCTATACCACCAAGCATCTTCACAATGATGTAGAAAAGGAAAAGAAGGAAAAACTGCCCAAAGAAATAGAGGAGGATAAGCTCAAAAGAGAAGAAGAGAAGAGAGGTAACTACTTCTCTTTTTATTGATTTTTAAATGTATTAATTGAAAAATGTACCTATATGATGTATACTCTGCTGTTGCTCCAATTTCATCCCTTAATAGTCTGGTTATCTACCCAGGGTTTTGTAATTTGATCCTATTAGCCAGGCCAGACAGCTTTTAAACAAGAGTTGCAGGTAGATGCTAACCTACAAACTCATTACTCAGAATACATTGGGATACCAATAGTCTTATTTCAAGGGCATTATAAAAGAAAGTGATAGATTTTTTTTTTCTATAGCTTTCTGCTGGCAATAAGCTTCACAGGGACTGTTCCACTTGGCCTTTTAGTTGTTTCCATTTTGACAAATACTGATTTCTTGATGTGCTGATGGTGTTGTCTGTGATCATGCTCTTAACACTGCTAAAGAAATGGTACTTTATTGAAAAGCCTTTTGTGGTTCTTAGTTGACTACAATAAATGTGAAGAAGATTTGCACTATTTTGTGGGCAAAAGACCTACTGTGAAGCTCCCTCATGTTTCACAGTTGCTCGCTGTTCCTGTCCATATAATCATTGTGGAACGTGTCCAGGGAAATAAATACAGATATATAATTGCTCCTTTCCACAGATGGGACCAGAGCTGTTAGCTCTTTGTCCCTGAATTGTCTTCTTAACATGGTTCATCTTCCCACATATGGAAAGATGTCAGCAGCAGTAAAATCTGATTGCTCCAGCCAGGCTTAGTATTGTAAGGGGACAACAGCTATGATAACCTTTTTCTGTCTTCCTTGGAAAGCTAAAACCCCTCAAAGAAAGAAAACCATGCCTTTTGTAAGGCTTCTGAGCACAGTGCTGTTACTGAGTTGCTCTTCACTCACAGGGAGGGCTCAGGTGAAATGCAGCTGAAGAAGGGAAAGCCAACCTTCAGCAACACCAGTAGCAGAAAGGCTAAGCAACACAAAACACCCTTAAACCCTCCTTCACACTGGAAGTCAGTGACAGAGGGTTTTATCAGGTATCACTCAGCAGAGGATGAGAGCATTCCTATCAGTAATCTTGACTAATGTCAAAATGCCCGTTACTAATACATTATTTTTCCTCCTTGAAATAAGAAGCTGAAAAGAGTGAAGATTCTTCTGGATCTGCTGGGCTGTCAAGCTTGCACCGAACCTACAGCCAGGACTGCAGTTTCAGGAACAGCATGTACCACGTAGGAGATTATGTATATGTGGAGCCTGCTGAAGCCAACTTACAGCCTCACATAGTCTGTATTGAGAGGCTGTGGGAAGATTCAGCTGGTAAGGATGTGTCTGCTATAAGAAAACAACATGGTGAAACTTCTTATTACTGTTCAATCTTCCAATTGGAGCTCCTTCTGTGTAGATGTTATTTATTTTAGTTGCAGAAGTATGTGCAGACTGCTGAATATTTTTCTCGTTTCTGAGTTGCTTTGTACCAAAGAACATTACAAATAGAAGGTTCTTAGATCACATGCCTTTTTGTTGTCCATCTCTACCAACCCATGTAGTTGTAAGCATCCAAGAAAACTGGCTCTTCTAGGTGGGATGGGCCCCTTATAATTTGGGGACAGAAGAACAGATTTTTTTTTCTGTGCTGAGAAATCTGAACCAAAGGTGCAAATGTTTTAAGTGCAGAAGTGCCACAGAACAACTCGATTTCAGAGCTTAACTTTATTAAATTTCAGAATTGAGGTGAATCTTGCATTTCTCAAGCCCAATCAAATCATTACGAACACTGTTTTGTTTTTTCTTTGTCAGCGATGCCTTGTGTTTGCAGCAGGTACTTCTCTTTAAGTGTCAGGAAGGCTAGAGTTATGACAGGAATATCAGATAAGCATGGTGTACCCTCAGCAATCCTGGAGACTACAGTTGCTGAGAACTACAATGGGCTATAGTGGAGTTAACCATTTTAGCTTTTTTATTACTTTAAGTAGATGGAATGGATGTATTATAAGGACAGATTAAAAAGACCATGACTCTCAGAGTGAAAAAATGCAAGGCAGGTTATAATTATGGTCTGCAAAATCATGGAATTGGGTAGATAAACTGAATGCAGAAATAGTGTTTAACAAATCCAGCAGTACTAGAGCTGGAGGACACTGATTGATAAATCAGAATAAAACACATGAAAGTGTATATCTGTTTAATGCAGCAGGTCATGAGCCTCCTGGCTTCTCCGGGAGCCTGTGGAGGCAGATGACACCTACAGGTTCAAAAATGACTGAGACAAGTCCATGTAAAACAGGCCTAAAGCAAGTAGTAAAGGGAATAACCAGCAAATAATAGCCAGATAAAGAGAACAGCTCTTTAACATCCCTAATGCAAGGACTGTAGGAGTGGGGTTAGTGGCCAAGATCAGCGGCATTCTCCTTAGTAGCCTGTCCTGCTCACTCAGTTGGATGCAGTGTGTTTGAGCAGAAGAATCATTGGCCAGTCGAATATTTCTGTAACTGTTCATTTGTCTGTGATGGAAAAAGGAATAGACCTTTTTATTCTGATTCAGTTTACAGATATTCTTTGATGTAGAAAAATAGTTCATTGTTGTAACTTCTTTATAAGTTGTTGCTAGCAGCTTGCATTTGTCACAGCATAATATAGAAGAAGTAATTCTTCAAATAATCTGGTTATTGCTGTGTTGACTTTGATGCCATTTATGAGTAAGAACTCATACCTCCTTTACTTTGAGGGGTCAGATTCTACTGGCAGACTTTTAAAGCAACCTAGTTTTGCTCATGCACTAGAAAATATATAACTTAACTTTTTTTCTTCTCTTCTTGTTTTTTTTTTCAAGGAGAGAAATGGCTTTATGGCTGTTGGTTTTATCGACCTAATGAAACATTTCATCTTGCAACACGAAAATTCTTGGAGAAAGAGGTTTTTAAAAGTGACTACTACAATAAAGTTCCTGTTAACAAAATTTTAGGCAAATGTGTGGTCATGTTTGTTAAGGTGAGAGACTATTCAGGCTAATTTGTAAGGAAGTACTACCTTTGGTGCTATTGTCTTAGGCTCATAGACATTCTGCTAATAAATAAAAGTACTGTTTGTATTCTTCACTTCATGAGTTATGTAGTTCACCCAAGTGATGGTGCTTCTTGGTGTTGGCTGATTCGTGGAGTTGTGTGATCAATAGTTAATCAGCTAACTTATTTTTCAGAACATGTAGCAGAGAAATTGTAGATAACTTCTTAAAGGTTCCCATATAAGCATGCAGATTTAGATTTGGTATAGAGGGAGTCTGGGATGGCTTAGAGAATTAAGTCATCCATCTCTGTCTCAAGTTTGGTTCCACATCATCCTTGTGCTGAGGGTTTTTGGCTTGTTTGCAAAATACCTGACTCAGGGTTTGTTTTTTTTTAAGGTAGTGGGTTTGCATGGAACAAAGCACTACAGCTGCTGATAGGTGAATGGGTGGGAGGGGAGAGTCACATACCAATGAGCATGGAGTTAACTCCTGCTCCAAATTTGTGATTATGTTCTCTTTCCAAGTCAAAGATCAGAAATGTAAAGGTGGTATTAAGCTGCAGATCTCAGACTTTTTAATGCACTGTTTTGGTAAACAGCTAAAACCTAACTTTTCTCATGTGACAGCCTGTACTGAATTCAGCTCCTCCTCTAAGGATGGGATTTCTTGCCGTTTGCTTTTAATTTTTAATATAACTTGGATGTTAAACTTGAACTCAGTAGAAAGGCTTCATTAGTCTAAAAAGTGTTTCTGGTAGAAGCATAGGAAAACCCCAGGATCTATGAGGGGGAGCTCATTGTGTGTCTGTGGAGGATATGTGTGTGTGTTGCTGACTGTTTATTTACTTATTGCAGGAATATTTTAAATTGTGTCCTGAAAACTTCAGAGATGAGGATGTGTATGTCTGTGAGTCACGTTATTCTGCCAAGACAAAGTCTTTTAAAAAGATTAAACTGTGGACTATGCCTGTGAGCTCTGTAAGATTTGTACCACGAGACGTGCCCCTGCCTGTGGTCCGTGTTGCTTCTGTATTTGCTAATACAGACAAAATAGAGGAGGAGAAACACGCTGAAACATTGGAGGATAGTAAGGTGGGGGAAAGCATCCTTCATCTTGAAAAGGTATGTAAGGTAACAAGTAAACATGGTCTGAGTTTTAAACAGATGACAAAATCAGAGCCCTCGTGACACAGTGAAATATAAATAACCAATGCTTTCATTATAAATTGTATTATACACATTTGTAAATAGAATATTAATAGACCAAACTGAAACCAAACTCTGCACAGACTTGCTGCATTCTGTAAATGCTTTCTTGTGATCCTGTGAAGGAGTTGTGTTTCGGTGGGATTTTTTACCACTTCAGAAAAGAAGATTGCACTTCAATGCTCGGTTTAAGCCTAAAGGATCAGTACAGCTACAACTCTCATTTTAGTTCATGGCAGTGTTGAAATGCTTTGTTATGTAGTATCTCAGTAAAATAGTAGCCAGGCAGCGTAAGCAATACTTAGTATTTTGTTGTTCATTACTTAGAATTGATAGCACTTCATTGCCAAAATGCTTAAGAATATTTCTATCTGATGTAATGGGTAAAATGGTTTATTTTATTGTATTTATAATAAGAAAAGAAACACATTTTAAATGAATATATTCAATAAGATTGAATTAAAATTATCTGAAATAAATTTTGAACCGTAAGAAATGAACACCATAAAATAGCTCTAATTTTACGTTGAGTTCTCTAACAAAACCTCAGAACTGACTACTCAGCATGTTCCTTGTTGGCTTTAATCAGAAACTTAGTCTAATTACTCTACTTACTCACATCACAACAAAGTAATTATTTCTACCAAGAGACTTAAAGGGTGTTTTCCTTCCACATCTTGGAGATAGCCTGTGTTTTTAAAAATCCTAGATTGGAAAGTCAAATGAAGCACAACCTGAGTTTTGTTTAGAAAGCAAGAAATTAGATAGGGCTGATGCTATAAATTTGCAAGCAATACGTGGAGTGTTCATATTATACATCAGAACCAAGCCACTAACTTCCTGTGTGTTTAAACTTGCCCATATACTCAGTTCTTGCCTCTAAAGCATGTTGGTAGGCTTTAAAACAAACCAAAATAAGCTGACAGTGCTTGGCTAGGGTTAGTTAACTTTGAAGCAGTAGAAGAGCAAGAGGAACAACTTGTAAATTACTGTTCTGGCAAAATTGCTGTCTACAACTACCTGAAGAGTGGTTGTAGCCAGGTGGGGGTTGGTCTCTTCTCCCAGGCAGCCAGCAACAGGACAAGGGGACACAGTCTCAAGTTGTGCCGGGGGAAGTATAGGCTGGATGTTAGGAGGAAGTTCTTCCCAGAGAGAGTGATTTGCCATTGGAATGGGCTGCCCAGGGAGGTGGTGGAGTCACCGTCCCTGGGGGTGTTCAGGAAAAGACTGGATGAGGCACTTAGTGCCATGGTCTAGTTGACTGGATAGGGCTGGGTGCTAGGTTGGACTGGATGATCTTGGAGGTCTCTTCCAACCTGGTTGATTCTATTCTATTCTATTACAGCTTTGTGAAATGAGAAAGTTTGCAACATCCATGGAGAGGCTCTTTGGCTTTGCTATTTCATTTCTAAATTTCAAGACCACTCACTTGCACATGCACATACCTGTAACGTAAAGATAGAGTCAAGTTTTTTACTTGCACCTGGCATCTGTATTTATGTGTTTAATTTTCTTTTTTTTTTTTCTTGCAAGTTTCTAACTGGATATTCTTCTGCAGGAGAAAGAAGATGTCCCAGTAGAAATGTCCAATGGAGAACCTGGTTGCCATTACTTTGAACAGCTCTGCTACAATGATATGTGGCTTAAGGTTGGAGATTGTGTCTTCATAAAATCACATGGGTTAGTGCGACCTCGAGTAGGAAGGTAGGTGCAACTACTTTACTTGCTGTTTGTGTCTATAAAAATGCCTTGGATGAGTGATGGGCTTGTTACAAAAAGTATTAAAGACAGTGGGGAAAAAATTCTTCTGAGTGAAGCTAAATGTTACAAGCTCTTACTAGGTTGAGGTAGAGGTTTAGCCACCTAATAAAAAGTTGATACAGTCATTTTTCATTGACAGTCCTCTTGAACAACGGTGTGTCCAGTTGGGTCATTAGGAGGAGTGGCCTTCCATTTATGTCAGTGATTTGATGTTTCTTTGCAGGATTGAGAAGATGTGGGTACGAGATGGAGCTGCGTATTTCTTTGGTCCAATCTTTATACATCCTGAAGAAACTGAACATGAACCAACAAAAATGTTCTACAAGAAGGAAGTGTTTTTGAGTAACTTGGAGGAGACCTGCCCAATGACTTGCATTTTGGGTAATTGCTAACAACTTGCAATCCAGCAAACGCTCCTTCTCTTTGCCTATACGATCTGAAGTGTTGTGTAGCAATGTGTGGGCTTGATTCAGAGTATGTCTTTTCCATACTGAGTCCATTTCTAATCCTTGTCTCTGGGACCTGTAGTGAGATTTTTCACTGCAGGGAAGCTTTGTTACAGCAAGGGAATTACATGTGTAACATCAAAGTGAACGTTGTCTGCAGCCAGAGAGCAGAAATCACTATTCCAGTATATGTTAGCTGAAGAGTTGCTCTAAAGGGAGGTTGGAATTTGCTTTGTTGCGTGAAATGATGACTGTGTCACATAGTTACAGTGCTGTGCATTGTAACTGTTAACTGACCAGAGATTGTGAGCTTTTGTTAATTTGCAGGTTTTATCCTTTAAAAATGTCCCAAAGATGCATTAAGTTGTGTGTAGGTTTCTTGTGGGTGGTGATATGTCACAGGGCTATCAGTTGGTATGTCTGTAGTTGCACCAGTACTGGGAATCTTATAGATTCTGTTTAACTCCCCACATTTCTTGTAAAATGTCTGCAAGTGTGGCTGCCTTCTTATCCACCTCTTCCTTTTCTGCAGGAAAGTGTGTGGTTCTGTCCTTCAAAGATTTCCTCTCCTGCAGACCAACAGAAATCTCTGAAAATGATGTTTTCCTTTGTGAGAGCCGCTACAATGAAAGTGACAAACAAATGAAGAAGTTTAAAGGGCTGAAGAGGTTTTCACTCTCTGCAAAAGTTGTAGATGACGAAATATACTATTTTAGGTAAAAACTCCTGGGTCAAGATAAAGACAATTTATTAACTGAAACAAAGCTGTGTATGCAGCAAAATAAGAAATGTCTTCACTACTTCCCATGGGCAGGCAGGTGTCTGTATCCTGGAAAGCAAGGCCTCAGCATGGTTACCTGGAAAGACAGCTGCCATAACCTCCAGTGCCCTCTCTTCCTCCTCCTTTTCTCTGTAGTGCTGAGCACGCTGTCATGGTGTGGAGTAGCCCTTGGGTCAGTTTGGCTTAGCTGCCCTGCTTGTCTGCTCTCCCAATTTATGGCCCACCCTCAGCCTGCTTGCTGAGGGTGGAGAGCAAGAAAAAGGCCTTAGCCACGTGCCAGCACTGTTCAGCAGTAACTACATCCATGTATAATCAACACTGTTAGGTCACAGATCTAAAACGCAGCACCACAGGGGCTACCGTGCAGAAAATTAACTTCTTCCCAGCCAGACACAGTGCATATTTAAAAGACCTAGCTGTAGAAGATGTATTTTGGCTAACCACACTTTTGGAAAGAAGTCCAAGTGACATCAGTCTTTTTGTGGTTTTAACACCAATGGATGCTTTCTTTTCCTTCTGACGTCAGGAAGTTATGTGACCAGTTCAGTGCATTTTGGTATTCGGTAAAATCCCCATTGTAGGTAACAGTTTTCCAGTTCTTAAACATTGATATTAAGTAAAACATTGAGTAAAATGTAAAATCTAAGGAAATGTGGTGTTAACTGCCTTCTGCTACAGAAGTGAAGTGTTTGCAGGCTGAGTTACAGGAAGATTCCCTTGTAACTCATAAAAAGTAATTTTTCACAGTGATAAACAAGTGGCTGCAGATGCACCACTGGCCATAGACACTGAATGATTTCTGCTCAGTGTTCTGAAAGGAAGCACAGGCACATTCTGTGTCAGTGTTGTTTCCATGCTGCTCAGGGATAAAGGAAGCAAAGTTGGTCTTTTCTGACGTATGAGTGTATAATCATTTGCTTTTTGTCTTCTTCCTCCACCGTGCAGAAAACCCATAGTTCCTCAGAAGGAACCATCTCCACTGCTGGAAAAGAAGATTCAGCAGCTTGAAGCAAAATTTGCTGAGTTGGAAGGAGGTGATGAGGACATGGAAGAAATGGGAGAAGAGGAAGGTGATATGACTGAAACACCTTCTCTGCCTCAGCTTCAGACGCCATTAGCTAGTGATTTGGATATAATGCCTTACACTCCACCACAGGTAAGAATCTTCCTTGAGAAATCTTTAAACCTTGATATCCTACATTTTTTCCCCAACCCAAATAAACTAAAAGCCAGTAACATTTTGTCATGTACACAGAAAAGGCAAACTTCTGTGAATCTTCCTTGAGAAATCTTTGAACCTTGATATTTTACATTTTTTCCCCAACCCAAATAAACTAAAAGCCAGTAACATTTTGTCATATACACAGAAGAGATAAACTTCAGTTTACAGGTCTGTGGAATAAATTACACAACGGTTTTGGCAATATGATCCAATATGATATCCAGGTTGTAACATTGAAGTCCATTAAAATATTTGTAAAGGAAATCATTCACTAGAGGAAAATCTGGAGAACAATTTTGTATCAGATGTTAACATTAGTTCTCATTAATAGGTTTTCCATGATAGCTATTCAGGAATATCAAGTCATTATATTGCATACAAAGTTGGAATGTGAAGGTTTAATTGCAATTCTCATTTTGCCTAACACTTATTTTTAAGCTTTTCCTTAAATTTAGAAAAAAAGATGGCATTTTGGGTGTTAGAGTTTTGATACAGTTACGGAAAATGCTGTACATCATCCTCAAAAGAAAAAGAAATCACTTCTTTAGTTCTGAGTTACCATTCTTCCTTGGAAGTAACAACTTGTTGAAAATCAGAAGAACTTGATGTCCTAGAAGCTTTAGTATTAACCTGCTTGATAAATGGATAGGAAGTAAAAGAGGAATTGTGTGTGGTTCTGTGCTGTCTGAATGCAGCATTAGTCACTGCTGCTGCTTAAATGGGGACTTTGGATCCCCTTCCCTCTCTTGCTGTGTTTCTTACACAAGCCCTGGTCCTTACGTAACTGAGCATTGAAGCAGGGTGAGGACCTGCTTCAGTGGAAATTAACCTAGCCTAAAAAAGTTGTCTTGCAACTGGGGTGACACCCTTTATCTGTCTGATTGCATTGCCACATCCAAGCTAATGCCAGCGTTAAAGAGGCAATGGGAATGACCTGCTGGGAACAGGAGGGAGCTTCAGACACTTTTGAAACCAGCAAGATGGATTTCTGCTGCATTACATTTACAGTGAAGTGACATCCTCATTGGTAGTTGAAGCAAGGATGTGACCTCTGCATAGAAATAACTGCACTTGGATGTCATGAAAGAGAGCTGATGAAATGGAAAACTTTGGCCTGGTGTGGTTGTGATTTCTGCCACGGGCAGACCACCAAGTGCATTTGTCTCACTACTCTTGTTTTAAGGTGTCAGTTTTCATAAGTAGCATGAAAAAATCTTGCAGAGTGTTACAAACAGAA
This sequence comes from Tricholaema leucomelas, assembly GCA_013400475.1. Lineage (NCBI taxonomy): Eukaryota > Metazoa > Chordata > Aves > Piciformes > Lybiidae > Tricholaema lacrymosa > Tricholaema leucomelas. Next base: position 30,930 of record WAAF01003926.1, on the reverse strand, counting down.
AGCATGTTACCAGCATTAACCAACTAGTGTAATGCTATGGGAAGGGGAAGGTAACATAAATAAATCAAAATATTCCCGGTGTTAAGCATGGCAGCTTCCGAAAACAGTTTAGTAGGGATCGTCGGACATCAAAGATGTCCTCAAACTGCCTTCTGCAGCATTCACTGTCTCTTGATCTCTTTTTGCTTTCTGCCTTTCTACATAGCTGTGTTCTGTTCAGATTCCCAGAGAAGTTTTGATTGAATACTAGTATATTCTATCTCTTTTAAAAGCCAAGTTCAAAGTTGGGGGGGTTTTGTTTTGTTGGGGCTTTTTTGGTTGTGTGTTTGTTTTGTTTTGTGTTTTTTTTGGGTATTCTTTGGTTTGTGGGGTTTTTTTTTTTTTAATTATTTGAAATGGGGACATCTTGCAAAGCTTTCTGGATAGCTGATAAGAACTCAGGCTCAGTGGATGCATCTGACACATGTGTGTTACCTTTAGATAGATGTGAACTCTGAAATTTTAAACTTGAAGTGGAAAAACAAGCAAACAAAACCCAAAAAACCCACCACCACCACCACCAAAAAAACTTCAACCAACCCCCCGGCCCCCCCAAAAAAAAACCCTAAACCAGAACCCAACAAATAAATAAAAATGAAAAGGATCAATAACAATACATGCTAAGATGTGAATAATGATGTTCAAGCGTCCTGGCAGATTCCTCACATTACTGATTGGGAGAGTTGAGTCTGAGCTAGTATTCACAGCACAGCGTAACTCTGGTGGAGAGAGAACTAACATACAGCATAAACTTTATTCTCCAGGTACTCTGCTCTATTTGTGTCCCAAGTGAAAAGTGTCTTTCTAAAAAAAGCTCCTAGGTAAAAGACATGAGTTTGCTTCCCATTGTCCTAACTGTATGGAATCTTCAACAGCTGTTAAACTCCAAAAGTTTTAAACCTTTTTTTTTCCCTCCTGATCACGAAGAAGGTCTTACTACACCTAAGATAAAGGAATCAAGACAAGTGAATATGTGGTATTGTGGGGCTTGACAAATAGGTGGATGATACTCTCCTGCTGCAGTTTACTTTGAATCAAATTGAACTTAAGAAAGAAAGAGATGTGCTACCTCATTTTTTACCTTAGCAGTATGGCAGAGAAAAGGCATAACAGGAGTCCTGGTTCATTTCTTCTCTTAATGCATCTGAAACCTAATATGTGTTTATCTGTCTCAAATGTGGAAAAAAATTAATTTAAAAAAGGTTGTGTCAGAGACATAAAAAAAAATACAAGAATCAAATTAAGACTTCTTACCGTTTCTCAGGAGCTTCTTTGCCTTTCCAGACTGAGAGGTAGGCTTTTACAGGAGCTAACTGCTATTGAAAACTTTTGCAAACACTGTGAAAGCAAAACCAGATGATCAGCTTGTAACTGTCTGAAAACAGATGTGTAAGAGGCCAATATATCCACAGACTTTCCTGTTTCTGAATTGATAACTGTGGTTGCCAGTGTGGGCTTTCCTGAGAAGACAGTATGAGTTGTACATGCCCTGTGCATCGTCCCAGAATCTGCCTGGAGCTTTCTTCATTCCCTCCATATTAGATATTAACTTAGAAGTCTTCCTCTTAAAAAGACAAGTGTTGTGTTTAGGTTTGTAATGAGAGCATTAAGAGTAGATTGCAGTCTGAAAATTACTACAGTGAAGATTGGAATGGCATACAAGTATGCCTCAGTTTACCCAGTGCCTGGCTTTAACTGATGAGCAAGACTTTTTGAGCATCTTCATGTTGTTGAAGCTTTGTTTTAGCTGAGAAAAGAGCATTAAATTGTGGGTTCAGAGTGGCAAGTAGAAGGTAGTAACGTGGCCAGAATTTCAGGCCATGACAAAAACAGTTGCATACATTTTTCATATCCTTTTTCCCCACTGGCTCTTTGGGAACAATTACACTTTTTAAAATGTGGGAAATTTTGATTATTTGGGATGTGAGAAGGACTTCTGGAGGTTTTTTTGTATGATGATACATTTGTGGGCCTTATTGGTCAGAGTACAGGTGAATTGCGCCCTCCCGTGGCAAATATAGGTGGAAGGAGCCTTCAGAGAAGGGGATTCCGACTGTGTTATCTCAGTGGTTGTCAAAAATCAGTTAGTATTTTTGATGGCTGGAAACATCAAGAAGCTCTCAACAGGAGCACCCACCACGGGTAAAACAAAGAAGCAGAATTTTGTTATCCTTCAACACACAAATGTGGTGTGAACCTGCTGTACATGTAAACAGTGTCCATCAAAACTGAGCCTTGGGTTTTGAGGGGAGAAATGACTGTCCACATAATGAGAGGTGAACACTAGATAGAAAGAAAACTGTGGCGGGCAAAACAGTACTTAGGGACTGGAGGAGTAGAAGAAGGAGCCAGGGAGGGTAGGGGCAGCAAAGGCCAAGGAGAAAATGTGGAAGGGTTTCCCTACAGTGGGCAATGATAAATAAAATGTTTCAATCAACTTGTGTTGGCAGTGTTTCTGACCAGCCTAACAGGTGAAATCTGTGACACAGCACAATTGCTGTCTTCTGGCCTTCCATATAGTCACTTATTTGCTACTCAGCCTCTCTTAGTCTTCTTGTTCAGTTTGGAATGATTGTCATACTGATAAGTTTTTGAAGCCTCTAAGGTAGCATTATGTGAGGAAAGGTGGAAAAGCACAAGAACATATAGTGACTTTCTTCCTTTTTCAGCCTGTGGGCTTTTCATAAGTGTGTGTGTACGCTCCTGTCGTGCATCAGTAGATGCAGTCTCTCCTTAGCGTTTCTGAGATTGGATGGTCGTTATGCACTTATGTTCAAGAGAAATGCCTTTTCTTACAGTTTTGAGTTTTGTATGTTGAGAAGCTTCTCTTTTCTGCATTTGTGGTCATAACTGCTTTTTCTCACAGTCCGCTCCCAAGTCTGTTAAGGGCAGCACCAAGAAAGAGGGATCGAAAAGGAAGATCAACATGAGTGGGTACATCTTATTTAGCAGCGAGATGAGGGCTGTGATTAAAGCTCAGCACCCAGACTACTCCTTTGGAGAGCTCAGCAGGCTTGTAGGAACTGAATGGAGAAACTTGGAAGCAACAAAGAAAGCAGAATATGAAGGTAAATAAAAACTAAGATGCTAAATTCTTTTCTGCCCTTTTTTTTTTCCTTTCTCAATGCATTTGTTGCTCTTACACAGATAACAGGTTTAATAAACAAAGATATTTGTGTTTGTGGTCTGAATGCACTTAAAGAGAAGTTGGTGTTAAGAGATGACTGAAGAGGAGCAGAGAAGTTGTTTAAGTTTCGTAGTGCACAACTGAAGATTTAGATGTCTTTGCTGCAAATAACTAGAAGAGCAATGGGGGCAGATTAAAGGGGCATGAGGCCTCTGGGCTGGAAGTCAGTTGGGAAAATGGTTTGTGAAAGTTTCCTTAAAGGAAGACTGGGGAAAATTTTGGACAAGAAGCTCCTCAGAGCTGTAGCAGCAGGTAAGAAGGTTTACAGCAAAGTATGAATTGGTTAAGATTACTTAGAGTCCTAAAAGGTTTGGTAGGTTAAAACCAAGGATACGGAATCTGTTACGGTACTGCAAAGGTGACCTCTTATTCAATCTCAGCATTAATCAACTGTTGTAACTGACTTTGTTGACAGATTTCATTCATATCCTGAAGTAAACGTAGAATATTTCGTAGACATGAAGTACTTTGGAGCTCTCTCTCTCACTCTTTTTCACCCTCTTCATTTTTCTTTCTCCTCACCTCTTTCCCACACCTTCCTCTCCCCCTCCATCACTCTCCCTTCTGATATTGGTCATTGTGTTTCAGCTTTATTTGATTAAAATAAAATGCAACTGACCCTTAACAGCAAGGCTTTACCCAAACAAAAATCCATTGGTTTAACATCCATAGCTGTCACTCTAGTTGATAATGTGTCAACACTGCCAATATAAAAAAACTTCCTTTTTTTAACAACTGTTGCAATTTTAGTGAAAGAAAATGCTGCTTTGGGTAGGAAATTTTCAGTGCCCTGAAAAGGTGCTCATAACTTAAAGGCAGCTTTGATCTTCAAACTAGAAGTTTGTACACAATCACTTCCCACTCTTGGCCACTTCAGTCCTTCCTGGATTCACAGTAATACCTCTACAGTTCTGGAGGGTGCAAGTTTTCATTGTGAATGCTGTGAAGGGAAATGGCAATGCTCTCTCTTTGTGAAAGTGCTGTGTGGTTTGCTTTTATACGCTTGAGGTGCACACGTGGTTTCTTTTTATTGACAGTCTTCCTTATAGGCTAATTCTTAAGCAGTAGGATGGCTAACAAATCATCACTTTCTAGCTTAGGGCAGCTCCACATCTTGCACTTCTGCAGAAAGCCACAGCTGTAACCTCATGGGAGCAACAGTGTCTCTCTGCTGTGTTAATGATGGTTTCCATTCTGATCCTCTTTATCAAAATTTTCCAACGCTCTGGGGTTTGGGCTGCATTTTTCTCTGGCTTCATGTCTGCCCGGAACTAGACTTATTTTTATTTCATCTTGAGAGGCTAGGATGGGGTAATAAAGCGTCCAGACTGTGTTTGCTTACCGTTTGTGAAAGGAGAGAAACTCCTCTTCCACTGATTAGACAAAATTCAAACGTTCTCTAGTGTGGACGTGTAGCAGGGAGCAGGCATGGTTTAATACCTCACTGAAAAAATGTCTTTCCGTGTCCTGGTGAAAAGTAGTTTGCATTTTAGATCCGTTTTAACCCACTGAAATTTTGTTTGGGAGTGGTTGGGGTTTTTAGCAGTAGTTGAGCAAAGAACAGGCCTCATTGGAAATGCTTGCATGCCTAATTGCACTGTGAAAACTCCCCAGAATAAAACAGAATAATGCATGCGATTGAGGTAAAGGCCTGTGTTAAGGAGAAGCTCTGTTCAAAGCAGAAGTTCTCTTCCTGTCTTTTGAGATGCAGTGGAAATTTTGTTTAAATGATCTAAAGTCCTGGCCTAAATGATTCTGATTTAGCATTGAAGTACTAAGGTACACGTGCTGCAGCTCCCTTTGGCAGTGTTTCATCACTTAGTTCCGTGGCATTCAGAGCGTGAATAGAGGCTAAGTCAAACTCAAGTACTGTCCTGTGTCCTTCTTCAAAGCACAGCACTCTAAAGTCTGGTGAAGCTGAATGCTTAACAGTAATTTCTCATTCATTGGGAGTGTCTCCAGAACATTTGCCAAAACTAGGTGAGATGCCGAACAGTTGCTTCATCTCTCTCCCAGATACTTGCTCTGCTCAAATGAGAATTATCTCGTTTTTCTACTTCTGGATCCACTCTACATGTCTTGTGTGTTTTGTGCTCAATCATATATGAGTTGCCTGTATAAAATTTTGGAGTATCTGTGCGTCGTCATCTCTTCCTGAAGTGATAAAGTGAAATGAAGGAGGTGCCTTTGGAAATGAAACTGGTCTTTCAGTGTATAGAAGCAGTGCTAGGAGCTGCAGAAACAGGTGATAGATGCTTGAAGTCATATCCTAGAGAAAATGAGTAACATTGGTGTGATGCATAACTTAAACCTCCTTGGTGAACTTAGCCTTCATTTGACAGAGGCCCTAGATTGGTGTTTTAGTGGCAGTTTTCATCTTCCACCAACCGCAGGTGAACATGCAGCCCTGCATTCAGTGTTACTAAGGTTTGCCGGAGATGTATGCTACATTCATTTATTCTTTCTTGTTCTTCATTGCATCAGTCAGAGATAACGTTCAGAGTACAGTGATCAGCAGCTTGCTTGTCCCCAAAGCACCTTGAGTGGGCATTCAGTGTATCTCCTTTTTTGTTTGCTTGGATTTTGGTTGGTTTTTTTTTCTTTCTCTCCCCATGACCCTTTGCCCTTTCCTTAATATAAAATTGTCCTCTGGTCAGATTCTCCTGCAGTAGATCTTTTGTTCTTGCAGTCACAGTGAGAAACTTGATTGAGATAATGACCAGATTCATCGTACAAAGGACACACATGACCTCCAGTGAGCAGCACAAAGTGAGTTAGACATCTTCAGCAAGACAAACAAAATTAGCTCAAAGGGGACCAAATGGGGCAAATAACAGAGACACAGAAAAATATTTTTGGTCCATCAAACTGCTGCTTGTTATGTTCCAAACACTAAGGACCTATCTACACCAGGGAAACTTGGCAAATTCTTCCTAACTTTGCCATTGCTTTTCATCTGCATCAGCAGTAATGTATTCATGGGGGCCCCATGAATAAACTGGCCACTGGCTGACACTACTGTCTGCTGTTTGCATCTTAGTTGAGGGCATGTCTGGTAAACATGATGCCTGCAATTCCTGCAGCAGCTGGTAGCAGATCTGAGAGAGAGCTGCTGGCCTTTGCTGCAGCTGGTTCAGCTGAAGCAGTGGTGGCAAAAGAGGGACTGTTTTGCCATGTTTCCCTAGTGCAGACTGAGCCTAGTGCTGGACTGCTGCTTCGTGTTGGTAACACTGGTGTTATTATCAAATTTGTTCTTTGACTTTTAAATTTTTTTATTTTATTATTTATTTTATTTTTTTTTTAAGAAAGATAAAACTTTGTGGAATATTTTTAATGAAAAAAAGGTTCTCTAAAAAGTCTTAGCTGCAGCCACATGAAATCAAATCATATGCTGTATGAAAAGATTCATCTGTTCTACTTGATATTTGACTAAACTATGCCAGTGTTTGACTAGTCCTTTTTTTAATGAACAGATAATATTTTGAAATTCTGGGTTACAAAACAGAACTGAAAATCTAAAATACTTTTACAGAGCGGGCAGCTAAAGTTGCTGAGCAGCAGGAGAGAGAGCGAGCAGCACAGCAGCAGAATTCCTCCCCCCGGGCAGGCACTCCTGTCGGGGCTCTTATGGGGGTGGTGCCGCCACCAACACCAATGGGAATGCTCAATCAGCAGTTGACACCTGTTGCAGGTAAAAAGTAGGAGATATGACCATTTTTTCCTCATCCACTATATCAACCCCCTTCATAACTCTGAACACTCTCTTGGGTCACTTTGTCCTTACAGAAGAAAAAGTTCAGCCTCTTCAGTCTTTCTTCATAATGAACAGATGTAACTGCAGTGGTAGCCTGGTAGCCCCACGTTACTTGCTCCGGTAGTCTGTTGAAAGTGCAAGGAAAAGGGTCCTCCTCATGCAGTAGTTGTGTTCTGTTTGTGTGCAGTCATGTTTGTTCACTTTGAGTTCACGTTTAGCCCTGCTCTGTGCAGGAGGGGAGAGAGCTACATACTCCTTTTAGTGCATATGGCATCAGTGGAAGTGGTAAAGTAGGAGTCAAATGGCTGTGTTTTTACTGTCAGGAAGGTGTGAGGCAGTGAGAATCCAGACCAGATTTGAAGTCCAAGCAACCCATACAGGATTTCTAATTAGATTAGGATTAGGATTTCTAATTAGAAATCTAAATCTAATTAGAAATCTAAATTTCTCTATTTCTAATTAGAAATCTAGATTAGATTAGGATTTCTAATTAGTGCTAAGCAGAGCAGACTAGGATCTAGAGCCACTACAGAAAAAAATATTAGATGCTAGCATTGCTGGATTTGTCAGGTGATTTTTCCAGAACAGAACTGAGTTTGGAGGACTCTTTGGCCAAGTCCCTGCAGCTGAGTGTAGTGCTTGTTGCAAGGTGTAATTTAACTTGAGTATCCTTGTGTTAAGTAGTTTTGGGATCAGATCTGAAGCCAGTGTAGTTCACTGGAGACTCTTACATGGGAACCAGCCATACATCAGAGAGCAAATGAATTCCATATGACCTGATAGGTTGTTTTTCATCTCTCATTTATAAGGAAAATAGATTACTTTGGTCAAGGTCAAAATAGGGCTGAGTAAAAATGAGTATTTGGAGGAGTTTTGGGAATTTTTTAAGCTTCCCTTTAAGGCATTCCAATTATTCCATTTATTCTTTTGTCATTTTTCTTCCTTTTTTATTTTTTCCCTGTCTTACAGGCTGTGGCTATATTTATTGCTGACAGCCTGAAGCAGTAAATTGGCTGCATGGATGTTGAAACTGAAGGCACATTCCTCATTTGGTGTGTGGTCTCCAGATTTCAAAGTAGATGTTTATGCCAAGTTGCATTTTGCTTTGTGATTTTTTCACTTTGTTCTCTTTGTTTTCCTCTGAACTGTTGGCAGTTTGTGTGTGTTTGTGAACGTGTACACTTAACTGTGCAGATACTAGGAAAAAGGAGGAAAAAAAAGAGTTCTCCTCCAGTGCTGATTTCTTTTGTCAGTCACCTGCACCAGTCTGGAGTATGTAGAAGTGTCATCCTCTTGTGGTTGTGTGTTCTTGTTGTTTTGGCATTTGGCACATTTCCAGTTTTTGGAGGTAGATGTTGATGGGCAGTAAGACTTATATGAGCGCTTCCTTAACCTTCTCCAAAAACATGCTTTCTGCAAACCCCGCATACCAGCTTCCTGTTGCAGCCTCCCTGAAAGCAAACTTGTATTTAAGACCATCATCTTATGCAAGTGGTTGGACATTCAAGTCTCTTCACTTCACTTTCTTGAAGTAGATGATCAGGTGGATCTTTTTAAACTCTTGCTATTTTGTGTCCCATTTGAAAAACACAGTCTTCCATCCTTTGGTTTCTGCCACAAATCTTACTTAGAAGTGTCTTATTCTGTTGAGACCTCTTTCACATCCTCCATCATTTGATTACTTTTCTCTAGTTCAGGGAACTCCATCACTGAAGTTCACTTAACTTCTTTTTGGCCCACGGGTCCAAGAAACCTGATGCCTTCTGAGATAGATGCATTTCTCTTAGCATGCAGTACTCTAGCTTCTTGTAAACGGAAAAAAAAGGTATTTAATCTTACATTGTTACAGTAAAAAATAGGAGGGGAGTAATTTGAAAGTGCTGGAAATCACTTGCCCGTGTGTACTAGTTAAAAATCAAAGTGGTAACTCTTGCATGGGGTATGAAAACAGCTGCTCTTAGGAACTTTTCCTGGTGGAGATTTGATGACGGCTCTATTAATAGAGCCAGCTGAATGAGTATTTTATCTGTAAACGTACGGATGAGCTTTCCTGATTGATAGGTAGGAGCTTGTTTTGTTGGAGCTCTTTTGGTTGTTTAACTGCTTCAGAAGTGTCTGTAAATGGGGTGATTGTAGTGTGGGGTGCACTGGAAATAGCAGACAATAGCCACAGTGAAAACCCTTTGTTCCGGGGATGCTTTTATTTTTCTTCTTTTACTTTTTCCATTAGAAATACGGATTTTATTTTGTTAATGAAGAGGTACAGATGAGCTTCCAGATACTTGAAACAGGTACCTAAGATGTCTTTAATAAGTATCAGTCTAGGTGTCCTCTGCAAAATAAAAGTTTAAGAGAGTTCAGTTCTCTACATGGAGCAAAGAATGAGAAAATAAAAGCCTCAGGGATTTCAGGTTTCTTGCCTTTGTAAATCTTCCTAGAGAAACGAAATATTCTAGTTTGTATTTTGTAGCTGCTTATTCTGTTCCAATCCTGAGATGGTGACAGCTTTTTTTTGCAGAGTTGGCTTGAGTTTTTGGCCAGTCTCATTCCAGAAGTCCCTGTTCTGAAAGTTTCTTTTGTTAGTTACTTGAAGTGCGGCAAAGACTCGAGAGGTGGTATCTTGGAACAGACTATAGAATCCTCAGCAGTTTTGCATTTCTAAACTTGCCTCATCTCTCTGGACCCCCTCTGTCCTCTCTCATCTTCTCATTGTCCTTTTAACCTCTTTCCTTGATTACCTGACAATACATCCATTTAAATTTAAAAGCTTAGAAAACAAGGGACAAGCAAATTACATTCCAGGACCTAGTGACTGCAGTTACATTGTGTAGGTTCACCTCATGGATAGCAGCAAACCTGAGCTGAAACCAGGATAAGCTCTGTGTTGTCTTTCTCACATGCAGAAAACTAGAGCGATGAGCAGCAGCACAATACCTTCTTGGTCATGTAATTGATTTTCCTATAAAGACACCTTGAAATCTCTGTCAGTGAAACGTCAGGGGCTCCGTGTAAGTCCTTTTACTTCAGTCTGGTGCTGTGAGTGCAAGACACTGCAGCCCAGCACATCCAGTGCTGTCAGCTTCATGCTGCAGATGGTTTGATAAAAGTCACCCTTGTCACTGCTGTTACTTTTTAAGTGTGCAAATAATTTAGGGCCTTTGTGTGTTAATTTTGCATATGCACTGCAGAAAAACTTGTAGGTTTTCTTTTTTGTTCCAACTGGGTTTGGTCTCTGAGCTAGACCATGCAGCAGGGCTGTACGTGAAGCTTGTGTAGATAGTGTTGTGTCTGTAATCTGTATGCAGATGGCAGAGCTTTAAGCTGCGTTAAAAGTGCTTGCGTTAGTAACATTGAATTGTGGCTGAGTTGATTCCTTGTGTTAACTGAATATTCAGCGTCAATCGCCCCATCAGAAACATACAAATACACTAAATACTAATTCATCAGGAATATTGTGTTTCATATTTGTAACTTTTTGTTTTGAATGTTTGTTATTTTTTTGCAAGATACTAATTGTAGTAGCGTCTTGCTCTACTAAAGGTGCTTTTTTTTGTGGATAGTGCATGTCTTACTGTGTAGATCATATTGCATGTTATTGATGCATGTTTGAAATTTGTTGTGTCCTTCAAGGCATGATAAGTGGCTATCCACCGGTGCTGCCACCTTTGCAGGGCCCAGTTGATGGCATTGTTAGCATGGGCAGCATGCAGCCACTTCACCCAGGGGTGCCCCCACCCCACCAACTTCCGCCAGGTATGCCAGGCATCCCAGGCATCCCACCACCCGGTAAGAACGTCATCCTCATTGCTCCTTATTTCATTTTCATGTATTTGCTGTTTAACCAGTTGTTCCAGAAATGATCTGCAGCTTGTTTTTGTCGTAGCTTCTGTTTTCTAGACGTTGCAGGTTTGTTGAGCTGCGGCACACACATTGCACTGCTAGACACGTGAGGTGTATGCAAAACCTCGACAGAACAGCATGTCCAGTAAACCAGCAGGGAAAGATTACTGGAGAGACATGACACTGCTTCAGCAGTAGTTTTGCCCCAGCTAAAAATTGAACAAATTTGTGTTTGTTTATCAGAGGTCTGAAAAGCTGAAATCAGCCTACTCGTATCCTTATGTCACTTGAAGAGCATCCTTCCACTCATCCTTATTTAAAGTGGGCTCATAGCTGGGATGATCTCGTTTTTTTCAGTTTGTTAATGTTTATCAGTAGTCAAACTGCACTTAAAGGAACCTGGTCATGTAAGACCTCTTGGCCACTGGGGCACTGACACATATTACAGTAAAACAGTTAACGATTGAAGCTTCTTGATAGAACAGGAACTGAAAACACCGAGGAGAAGCCTGTGTGCTGTTGTGGCCAGTTTTAGAATTGTCTACCACAAAGCTGTCATCTTTCAGCCACACTTTTTGATTTAAAAAAGACTTAATGAAACAAACATTTTTCCAGTGTAAATGCCACTAAAACGTCCCCATTATTGGGAAAAAGGTTAATTTTCCCTCTGATCCTGTTTTTTTGCTGACTCTCTTTCATTTTTTACCTCTAATAACTCATATGCCTATTATTTAAAAGGTATACATCCCATCCCACAGCAGTTAAGCTGTGAACAAAAGTGGTCTCGTTTGCTGCCTTCTACCTCACTTGAAACTGTGTTTATCAGAAGCGCTGTTGAGACCTTATCTGTATGTAGATTAGTTTGGTGGGTTTTGTTAATTTTTTAAAGTAGTTTTTAGCTTTGTTTTTTATGCAAATCTCTCAGTATTAAGTGTGCAGTTTGCAGCTTCACTGGTCTGTAAGATTCACCATAATGTCACAGAGGGAGTGAGAAAATAGCTGTCTGTCTCTGAGCCTGGCCTTGACTCACCAAGGCATTTAGCACATGTCAGCAACATACAAATGTTTGGGAAGCGAATCCATGACAATGAAGAGTTTTTCCCACTGGAGAGGTTGTCTGCGTGTTTGGTGTTTAAAACCACAGAGGGTATGGGTTAGAGCAAAAACAATGCCTGGGAATGGAGGACCATACATAAAGTGGTGCTAAATTGGACTGGGTAGGCGAAAGGTGAAGCCATACTCCAGAGCTGGGAAGTACCCTCCTCCAGACCTCTTTGCTTTGTACCAAAACAAAACTCCCCTTTCCATAACTTGTATTAATTGTTTTTTCCCTATTTCTGACTTGCTGTTAGTACAAATGCATTGGAAACAGGGGCTGCGATCAGAAGGGGAAATGCATCGAAAATATGCTACAGCATGCAAAATGCAGCAGCGCATCTTTTGGTCACTGATACAGAAATCTGCATGCAAATGAAACCCTGAGGGAGAGCACAGTTAGTTTGCAGCTTTTGCCCTGGGTCCATATGAGAAGTGGCATAAACAGCAAGGAAGGCAGCAGCATGCATAACCTTCAGTTTTTCAGACCAAGGCATCCATATGTAAAATATCAAGAAGTGCATGACTCTGGTTTAGATTTGTAAACTTTTGTATGTGAGACTGACATGGGCGTTCTCCGCAAGAGGTTCAATGTAGTTAAGAAAAACTAATAATGTTGGTTCTCTAAAATTGATTTCAAATGGTCATAGGTTTCACATGTGAGGCTATTGAAGCTTAACCTGCAAGTTACATTTGATGTTAGCGAGGTCTAACAGAGTTTGTGCACTGGCTTGGATTTCGTCTTGCTGGGAATGTATTTTATAAGGCTGAACGCAAGGAAGTGGTAAATGTTGGTAAAGCAAATCAGCATTTCCTTTCTTAAAGGATTACAGGAAGATCTCGTCAAGCCAAAGGCATGTTTTATGAGTAAAAAGATTTAGCCAGAGAATCACATGGAAAAAAAAACCAAACAATCAAATGAAAATAAAAAAAATATTCACTTTGCATTTCTTTAATTAAATTAATTCCACAGGCCACATACCAATGTTGGGTAGTTGTCATATTGGCTTTTTTCCTCTGCTTTTTTTTATCTTCTTTTTTTTTTTTTTAATTGGAGGAGAGGGGAATGTTTGAATATTGTACATCTGCTTGAAATAACTCTGAGCAGTCATATATCTTAAGTATGGATTGTTACTGTAGAAGACCAAAGAGATATTTCTCACTGCTTTGAAATAAGACTAATTATTTTATATTTTGGAATATAGGTGTTATAGGACAAAATGTGGCCCCCATGGTAGGCACTCCAGCACCCGGAGCAAGTCCTTTTGGACAACAGGTGAGTCATTTTTGCATTACTATTGAGACTCAAAGGCTCTCAATTCCCATTTGAACAGATATGTAGGGATTCACGTAGCTTTGCCTAGGGTAAACGTAAATCAAATGTGCACCAGGGTTCATGGAACCACTTAATACCTTACATGCTGGGGTGTGTATCTGTATTTGTTGAATTCTTACTGAGCTAAGTAGGTTTTGCCCAGTGGGATAATTTTGGCAGCGGAAGCAACACAGTGTCTTGTTCTGTTTTTCTCCCACTAAACCAAGAGGAATCGTTTCAACCCACCGTTAAATTGCTGTAATTAGGTTTTGCCCACTTTGGTCATGCAGAAAGGACACTGTCCATTTCTCACCTGTTGATGAATGAGTAGAACTTTAGTTTGCTCCTGTATTTCATGAATTGATGATGAAGCAGATGTTCATTGGCAGTTCAGAATTTGCCAGCTGGAATAACAGTAATGACCATTAGTGATTGATACAGATGAAGTGTTCGGCACATTTGTGGGTTTATGGACTGATTTTTTGTGTCATAAAGAGAAATGTGATTTGGCTAAAGGATGTAAGTAAAACCAGAAGTTGAGTGAGAAAGTAGTCAAGTGTGTGTATCATGAAATTGAGTTGTTCCAGACCACAGGATGTCTGTGTCAAGAGTTCACAGTACTGCTGCTCAATCAGAGACTGTGATTTTTAAATTTACTTTCTTTATGCCTGAAACGTTTGGCTGGCAGCAGTTGGCATTTATTTTCTGAAAGTATCCCAGCTGTGCAGTTGGTGAGGGCCAGTTTGGGTTAGGTGTTTTAGAGATAAACCCTGCACTTCACAGACCGCATGGTTTCTGATCAAATTACAGAAAGCATGAGGAAAGAGGAATAAGGTTAGTTGGAGAGAGGAGAAACAGTGATAGTAATCACAGTGTATTTTCATAGATTAGAACTGTGAGCAGTGTTTTCCGTTCCACGTGAATATGGTGATCCCAACAGATAGTCCTGGCTGAAGTATGTCTTCTAGGGAAACTTTCTTATGTCTTTGCTCCTGACCTGTTTTGAAGCTGTGTTGTATGAAAATGACCTGATGCACAGATGTGAAGTAACTTCCTTGCAGTTCCCCCAAGTGTGATCTCTCCATCACTTTGTCATTGCAGATAGGAATCCTTGGCCCACCGGGACAGCAGGCACCTCCTCCGTATCCTGGCCAGAGCCCAGCAAGTCAGCCAGTTATGCAGCAGCCCACGACTCCCATGTTTGTCTCCCCTCCACCAAAGACACAGAGGCTTCTTCATTCTGAAGCCTATCTGAAATACATTGAGGGGCTTAGTGCTGAATCAAATAGTATTAGCAAGTGGGACCAGACCCTAGCAGGTAAGGCTTTTGATAGAGTGTAGGATGTTGACAGACAGAATAATTCTTTGGAACCGTTAATATTTTGTGCTTTTAGGGAAAAGACTAAATAAATGTGCTGCATAAATGTGCTATATGCAAGTAATAGTTAAAAACAAGTTGCTCAGTTTTAAGACTCAGCTTGACAAGGGTCTGGGCTATCTCATTTAAAATAAACTATCACCTAAAATCATAGAATGGTCTGGGTTGGAAGAGTCCTCCAAAGGTCATCTAGTCCAATCCCCTCTGCAGTCAGCAGGGGCATCCTCAATTAGATCTGGTTGCCCAGAACCACGTTGAGCCTCAGTTTGAACACCTCCAGGGGTGATGCCCCAGCCACCTCCTTGGACAACCTGTTCCAGTGTTCCACTACGCTCATGGTAAAGGTTGAACCAGATTATTCTTGAGATCACTTCCAACCTGGCATTCTGTGAATCTGTGTGTAATCCACAGACCAGGAATTTACATATTATCATCAGGCTAATTCCTCTGATGGTGTGTAAATCTAAGGCTCAGTTGTATAGGCTTAAAGACTAGGAGTCACGGTTCTGCTGTGGAGTTCTATTCACCTCTCTCTAGAAAAATCATGGTGGCTACCAAAACCAGTAGCTAACTGGCCCATCCCTTGTCCTTCCAGCACGAAGGCGAGATGTCCACTTATCAAAAGAGCAAGAGAGCCGGCTGCCTTCCCACTGGCTGAAAAGCAAAGGGGCTCACACCACGATGGCCGACGCGCTGTGGCGCCTGCGAGACTTAATGCTGCGCGACACCCTCAACATCCGCCAGGCCTACAACATCGAGCACGTTTAGCCGCCTCACCGCCGCTCCCTTCGGCGCTGCCGCGGAAGGAGCTCTGTGGAACAGGAGCTGTTTCAGTCACCGTGTTGGAAGTGAGAACCGACAAATAATTTGTATTGCGTTTTACTGTACATTGCAGGAGCATTTTTATATAAGGACACTTTTAATAAGCATCTTTCACTTTTTGTTATATTGAGTTGACTTCCTCAAATACACGGATTTTTGCATATGTTTCCTTTGTTTGAAAGGCGATTTCATAATGGGTTTGAGTGTAGTCAAGGGTTCATCTTTCTTATACTTTATTGCTGAGAATCTGATGCCATTGTTTTTATATAAAAGAAGAAAAAAAAAGAAAACAAAGTATTTACAGGTTGATACAGTGGAATGTGAACTTAGTCATAGTTTACATTGTAGAAGAATGTGTGTACATGTGCTTGTGTGCTGGGCGCTTCCGGCAGAAATCTCTCTTGGGTGTGAACAGGGAGGATCTCTCAAAAGAAGCTAAAGGTAAGCTGTGCGTTGACGCTAGGGAAAAATGATATTTCGGGTCAATACTGAGGCAGCTGAGCGGGCCACAGCAGTCGTGGAAGTGCTGGTGTGGATGGGACAAGGGCGTCTTGACTGCTAACGTTGTCCAGTCCTGTCCGGTTACTGAACTGTGTAACCGAGGCCCTCATGATCCTGTGTCACTAACAGAATACATGTGCCCTTGGAAGGTGAAGGGTTCCATCTACCATGACCTGCTTTGAGGGTTCTGTGATGTCCTTAACACTGAGCAGTGGGAAGGGAAAGCTTCCTCCCTGAGCAATCTGTCTGCATGTGGGACAGACATGCAGAGCTTCAAATGAATTAAGGTGTGGGAAGGCAAGTCAGAGGAGAAGGAAGGTTGAGTTGGTACATTAGTGAAGTAAGGTGACGTTTTTAAGTTCACATATATTCTGTTAATGATTGGCCGTTGGAAGACCTTTTTGGTATGCTTTCTTTAAGTGTATTAATTCACCTTCATGAAAGTTTTGCAATGTGAAATTGGCCACTTAGATGAACTTTAGAGTCAAATACTACTGTATGGTATATGTAAGGTGAACATAACTGGTACGTTGGAGAAACAGTACTTTCAGTGCAGCCTTCTGAGGGCTTGGGCTTGTTTTTCTCTCTTTTTAGCTAAGTAAGGTAGGTAGACTCTTGCCAAATTTCAAGGTTGTGACTGACTTCTGCTGAAGATTTACCTGTCCTCATAACTAACCTGTAAAGTTATTTCTTTAAAGCTAAATCCTTTCATGAATTTAATTTCAGAAGAAGGATTAATACTTTGGATTTCATTAAGTAACTGGGAAAGCTATATCACTTTGAACAATTTGTTGACAGGGATGTAGTCACTGCAACTCAGTCCAAAAGAAGTGGTTTACTGATACACTTTGTGTTACTGCTAGAGATGTTCCTCATGTGGAAATGTTTTTTAAACTCTCAATAGGACAGAACATTTTTATTTGAGTACATTTGGGAGAAGGTTAAATATTTTTCTTCAAATACTGGATATCTTGGGTTCTGTTTTGCTGTTGAAATCATTACTGATGAAGGAAGTGACATGTCCAAGTATGAACTGTTACTTAATTTTACTGGCTAATTTCTGTCTCTCTCCTGTTGCGATCCTCCAGTCATTGCACAGGAAAAAATGTGTAATTACAGATAGGCACTTAAAGACAGTTTAGGTCAGATGTGCAATGGATGTGAAGGAAATTAAGCGAAGCAACATACAGGAACTCTACAAGTAGTCCACCTGTGGTACAGAACTTCTTTACTGGCCTTTGTAAATGACCAATTTTACTTACTAAAGTAGAAACTGAATAGTCTTAGACCACCCCCATATATATACAGCAGCATCTGCAAATGGGTTTAAATTACCACAGGCTTTGCAACTTCCAGCCACAAAGATGGGGCGGTAAAGTGAATCAGGCAGCAAATCCTAGTTTTTGAGTATTCGGAACTGTCACGGATTGTACTAATACACCACCAGATTCTCCTGCTTCTCAGCATTAACAAAAATTACACCAAAGAACCTGGGATGGATTTTAGTTAAGTTATTGTTTTATTTATTTTCTTTTGAGGACTGGATGAAACTCCCTTTGGAGCCTGTATAACTCAGATGTTTAATTTATCTGAAGGTCAGTGATGAGCAGACTTGCAGCACTGGCTCTCTCCTGCCTGAGCAGCTGAAGCCCCACTTTTCACTGCTCTTTCTGGCCCAGGAGCAAGAGATTGGAAGTGCATATGAAACCTGGGTCCTCCTGCAAGGCAGTGCAGAGCACTACCACTAAGCCACTGGGCTGGCCCTAATCAATTATTTTAAGTTTTATTTATTTCAAAATAATGTCTCTGTGTATTGGAGACATTTCAGTTGATTGCAGTAAAATTTAGGCTATAATGGTTACAGTCTAGAATTCAAAACCAGCAAAAGAAACTGTTTTCTGACTCTGGTTTGAAAAGGAAGAAAAAAAAATCTGTCTGTCTGTCTTTCTCTCTCTCTTTGTGGATGTTTGAACCCTCATTTGTTTTCCACTGCCATTCGTTGTACTGGCATAAACAAAACTTTCATATTAAAATAAAAGTATGTATGGGACATGGGTGGCTTCTGTGAGAGTGGAAAATAGATAAATTTAGGGCCGGTATTTTCATAAACCAGTTGGAGACAACTAGTAATTATTCGTTCTCTTCCTCGGTCCTTCCCTTCCTGGGAAAGTTTTCTCTTCCCTGAGAATTTATTGTTTGTGTAAAAATTCAAAATGTTGATGTTGGTGACTTTTTTTTTTTTTTTTTCCCCAGCTTATTATGTTTTTGGACCTGGTTAATCCATGCTTGGCTTTTCATTAGCTCTTGTTCTCCTGAAGGTTAAGCTACTAACCAGGTTTATAACATGTATGTACCATCACTTTGTTTACCTGAGTCTTTTTAATTTGAATAAAAATAGTTTGCAAAGTGTTTTGGATTAACCAGGTTTTAGTGTCCCATCAAGATTTTTGTTTGGATCTTATTTCAGATAATTGTGGCTGTTGCTGATAGATATTTTATCCAGCCCTCGGACCACGTGTGCTTGTGTGTGGCTAAGGAATCTTCTTCTGTATTGTCCTGTGTATTGCAAGACATGCCTGGTGGGTGCTGAGAACAGTGATGCTGAAAAATGTGGTAGAAAATTGAGCCATAAGGAGCATGGAAGTAAACCTTGAAAATCTGGTAACTCATTGGGAACAAGCTGAGTGGAGATGATAAGATTCAGTCAAACCCAGTTGCCCCTGCATCAGTTGCTTTTGAAAATTAACAGCAAGCCTTAATTTCTTACTGGAAGCTACCCTGGTTCAGGACTCTCTGTTATGTAGCTGTGTAATAAAGGAAATTAGAACAGTAATATGGAGAAAAGCATCTTTTACACAATAAAAGTGGAACCCAGAAATGAATGCCACGAACGGCAAGAAATACTAAGTGGTATCAATATCTTGAGTCTCAGGGTGCCTCTGACATAAAACGTACAAAACGCTGTTTAAAGAACCCGGTAGTTAGATTTAATGAACTTGCACTCATGTCTTGGACCCAGGGTTGCCTGCTGTGCGTTCTGCCAGCTTTACAGTACTTCCACCTTTCTAAGAGTTGATGGTGGATGGTGCAGTTATGCAGAAGGGACCAAATCATCCTCCACGTCTGGTTTGCTCAGTTGAAGATACTGAAGAACATCTGTACATAGACCCCTCTTGACTGCAGATACACTAAATGGGAGCAGCATTTCAGAATGGCAGCAGGGTGCTTTGGACATAAAGTAAGAAATGGGATCAGATTCATTATGTGTGTAAAAAAAATTGCTGATTAATAAAATAAACATCATAGTCCTTTTTGTTTACTGCATTTTCCAGAAAGTCTAATTTGATCGTCATACAGGTGATCCTGGATAAAGAGATTCCCAGTCTCGGACAAGCCTCAGAGACACAGTGAGCTACAGCCAGTCCTTCCTGCGTGAAGAAGTCAGCAGTCCAGTGCAGAAGACTGGCTATGCAGATTCTTGTCTGTTAAAGGAGACAGCAGGAGAGACATGAAAGATGAATAGGAGAAAAGTGCACTGAATTGCACAGCAGAACCAGCAACCGGTGTGGCTCCACCCAGGTCAAGTGAGGCGTGATGAAAGCCTGGGACAAAAATGATGAAGGATAGAGGATCCTTCATGAAGTCTGTGCAAGTGTCTCCAGGCAATGCTCAAATTCAGTTTCCACTGGATGATTTTTAGGAAAACTGTCATTTACATTCATGCCTGGTACAAAGCACCAACTCTTGGTAACAGCCTAAGGAAATTGCTAAGGACCAGCCATCCCACCACTGCAGACTTTTGCACTTTTCCTGGAAGGAGCTGGGGCTGGACATAATCAGAGTGCAGGTACAGTTTTCCGTCTGGGTATGAAGCTAAAACATTGCCTTCACTGAAGGCAGTGGAAGTTTTGCTCCAGAAAACAATTCACCAGTAGAAAACAGATGAGTGAGTTTTCCTTTCTCTGCTCTTGAAAAGCTGGGACAAAAGTGCACTGCGCTGCTGTGCCAGAGAGGAGTACAGACTGGGCACATATGTGCCTCCTTTACCAAACTTCTTTTCAGTACTTCCCTGGCCCAGCACTTTCACGGCAGAAATAAAGGTTTCCCCAGGTAATTAATTTGATGTCCAGTCAAAATATGCAGCAGCACAGCCACACCTTTAATTCTCTTGTCATTTTATCTGCTGAAAACAGAAGTAGCACTAGTCCCCAGATCAAGTCCTTGGAAGACACAACACAAAGTACAGCAAGTTGAGTGCTTCAGTGTACCTGCTTTGTAACAGCCACTGCATCCTTAGTGAAAACGTCTGTGGAAAAATGCTGTTAGGAGTGTACAGGAGTATATGAACTCCCTCTGGCCTAAGGCTTATCTTAACAACTGGATTCTCTGTGGAGCCCTCAGCATAAGAAATTAAACAATGGCTTTAATACACAGTCCTCACTGGTAATGTTGCACCAGTTACTAGTGCATAGCCACCAGTGTATTCCTACATACCTGAGACCTGTCACTGTGACAGGCAGGACACGTGTCTAGGATACAGCAGCTGGCTTTTGTCCTTTTCTGGGGAGACAGAAGTCCTGCTGGGACTGTCATTGCATATTCTTTCGAGCTTATGTCTGTTACCAGCTAAATGCACCAAACTTTTTTCCCCAAAGCCCTCAGCACAGTCCACTGCTGAAGTAGCAACAATGGGTCCTGCAGCACTTGTGGGCAGCAGAGCCTCCATGCATGGATGACTTTCCAACCGGCATGAGCTGAGTAAACACCAAGCAGCAAGTCTGTACTCTTTATCTAGTTACAGTCATGCCACAGTGGAAAAAAATCAGATGCCAGAGCAGTTTCTGTCAGTACAAAGGACATTAAAATTACTGTTTTACTGTGCTTAGATGTATGCAATATATTGCATTTCTTTCCCCTTGCTCTTGTTACAGCAATGGTGCCTCAGAGAAAAGCAGTAGCCAAACTGTTTATTCAGTTTAGTTTATTCAAAAGTACTAAACAAACATTAAATAAAGTGGCAGAGGCCTGAACACAATGAACCTTTTATGACTGTGTTTGGCTTAAGGATATAAAGTTGATGGAAAAAGAATAAAATGGCCCAAACCATCTGCAAGCATCTCACACAAACTTGTATCTGCTGAGTGAGCTGTAATCCACAAAACTTCCCCTGCCATCAGTGTGGCAGTAACACTTCTTTGGTATTAATACAGTTGAAGCATTCAGAACCTTCCCCTCGAACTGCTTCAGCTAAACCTCCCTTCTCTCCATCCTGGCAGCATACTGTCTTTCCGATCGTTTCCTGCGGTAAACATCATCTGCCAGAAAAAGAGTTTTTTCCCATTAGTGTTTTCCAAGTGCAAGACAGTGTGAAATGTAAGAAGCTACTCTTTAAACTTTTCAATGCAGTTTTCTCTTGCAGACACTGACTGACAGGCAGCTGAAAATTCAAGCCGAGGCAAGTCCTTATTACCACTTAAAAATAGCTCCAGTTTTCCTTCCCACCCAGGCTAAAGTTTTTCCCACCACTCCTGATGAAATGTTTTATAGGAAGACTGAGTTTCCAGTGTGAGAAAGTAATTTCTTGTCCCCTTTCCCACAAGGGTGATTAAAATTACAAATACCCAAACTAGCTGAAGCCAAAGGGAAATTAAACCCAGTGCCTAAGGACCGTCAGCACAGCTTCTGTAGCTCAGCTGTTTTAATAAAAAACCCAAAACATGGGACTGTACCCACTGTCAGTCATGCCAGTTGTTCTTCTTGCCTCCCCTCACCCGAATGACGCCTAAATATCCATCGATAGAAGACATCATCAGTCTTAGACTTTGCCACTTTGCACGGATTATGGAGCAGCAGTTAAGGCTAAACTGCACAGTGATTATTACTGCAGTGTAGTATCATTTAGGCACAGCAATTGTTTTTATTTATAGGAAAATAAGGCTTAAGTTGAGATGTGGCTGCCACACAAATCTTGTGCTTCAGTTTCTAACCTGATTTTATTACTGTATCAGTAATCTGAAACTGAACAATACAGCTCACTCAAGCCTTCAGAAGTGAGCAAAGAAGCCATTTATTTGCAATGAGCTTGTCAGCTCTGGAAACTGTATCAAGCTGTTCTATTTTGCAAGGGACTCGACTAGATTTCCCATGAAAATGAGACTATTCTCATACGCAGTAGATTTGATCCTTTACTTGAAGTACACACATTTCCTAGCAAGGTTTCTTCAAAGGAAGGATGCCACAATGAAACAGTGCTTCCAGAAACCAAGTGCCATTAGCTGAGTTTTCAGGACTGGTTTTGGTAATTTTTCAATTTAAAGAAGTTACACTTGAGATGAACCCATACCTACATTTAAATTCTGACCACCCCAGGGAGTCTTCAATGTAATAAATACGCAATTTAGTATTCTAAATCCACTTTTTGTTTCTGCCCAGTATGTTCTGCCAGAGAGGCAGAATCTGGAGTGAGATACCCTGCACTGAAGAGGCTGACTTGCTCATTGTCTTTCCGCCAGGTGAGGACTCCCCATCAAAGGGTGCTTTTACGGAGAAGGTTTTACGGAGAAGCGCCTCCGCCGTGCTCGCCACTAGCAGGTGCTGTGGCACACGGTACCGGATGACACCAGGGGCCGGTACGCGACCGCCGGGAAGCGGGAAGGTGCTGAGAGGTAGCTGTGACTCAGCGAGGGCCGGGCTGCCTCCGGCCGCCCCACCGGGAATCAGCGTATCCTCACTTACAGAAGGTCTCCTTGCCAATGCGGGCGTTAATCATGAACCACTCCATAGCTCCCCCGAGGAGGAAGAAGAAAGGCAGGAACCGGTACACGCCGAAGCGCTGCTTCCCAGGTACCAGCTGTAAGAGGCGCTTTACCCTCTTGCTCACCAGCATGGCCGGGGTGAGATCGACGCCTTCGCGTAGGAAGAAAACAAGGAGGCGTGTGAGAAGCAGGACAGCACGCACAACGGCCCCCAGCCCATCGCGGTCAAACCACGACCAAGCTGTCCGGATACAGAAGAGCCCTAGGCGCAGGGCCGCGCGGCCTCGTATTCGCCGGCACGCCGGTGGCGGCGTGAGAAGCGGGCGGCCGGGACCCGGCTCGGCCCCTCAGCTGTGGCAGCGGGCGGCCATGGCGGCCCCTCAGCTCCCTCCTCGCCCCCTCCTCCCCGGCGCGGGCCGCGGCCAATCGATGCAGGGCGCCCCTCACCTCCCGCGCGGGCAGGGAGCCGCAGCCGCCGAGCGGAAGAACGTGTCGCTGCCCACGTGACCCCGCGCGGGGCGGCTCGCCTCGTCTGATTGGCCGGGGCGGGGCTACAGCCAGGGACCACCAACTCCCCTCTACGGCCGCCCCCCGACTGAGTGCGGAGAGGGGAACCCATTCGGACCTTCGCCTCCTTCGGTCCTCCTCCGCAGACTGCCACTCAGCGCCACTGCCTCCGCCCCGCTCCCGTAGAGGCGTGGCGGGGCGTAGCGCGGCCCGGCCCCCTCGCAACGGGCGGTGGGGATTGGCTGCCCGGCGGGTGCCGCCAAGGACCGGCGTGACGGGGAGCGGAGCCCAGCCGAGACAGCCTGGCCGTGCGCGGGCAATCCCGAGGCTGCGGCGTCTGGCGGGACCATGGCGGCGCCGGGCATGGCGGCACTCAGGAGGTGCGGCAGCGCGGCCCCCCGGCTCCTCGCCGTGGCCGTCTCCTGCCAAAGCTGCCGGCCCAGCTCCAGCCAGTGTCCCGGAGACGGCGGCCACGGACAGCCCAGAGACCACCACCCGGCTCCCCCTGCTAGATCCCGGCGCGGCGCCGAACTCGGTCCTGCGGCAGGCAGCCAGCCCCTCCCGCCCGAGGGAGCCGACACCAAGACCTACTTGTGGGCCAGGTACCACGAGATGAAAAAGCTGGTCTACGGTAAGGGCCGCCTTCTGGCGCTGGGGCTGCCACGTCCTGCCGCGCTTAGCCTTTTCGCTTGTTTTTCACGTCTGCGTATCTTTGTGCCTTTCCCCGCGCTGCAGAACGGGGGATGTCTCCTTTCCTCTGCAGCTGCCAGGTTTAGAAACCTTCTCCCTGACAGTGCCATCTGCACGTCTGCATTGCCCGGAGCCTTCTAGGGTGGTTTTATTTCTACCTGAATCTGGCCCTGGTCTTCTCACCATTGTGGGCTTCCCTTTGTGAACATCCCTCCGCTGGGCTCAGGATTTCAGGACGGGCAGAGGGTGGGGGGTTCTTCACAACTGGCACACCTAACGTGGATATCATCATAGCAAAGGTCTAAAGGAAGGATTTGATGCGGTTTTTTTCTCATTTGCCATTAATTGGTATACGGAATGGTGGTTAGACTGGAACAAATAGTCATGTTGGCGGTTGTGGTGAGAGGAGGACAGTGTCCCAGTGTCCCACTTACAAGTCTCTACTGGTACAAGGGTAAGGGTGGAGAAGACTGATGTTGCAGCTGCTAGGTTATCTCCTGATCCTGAGCTCACTTTATGTTGCACCTTTTACTCGTGTGTGTGTGTGGTTTTTGCACCTCTTACCACGAAGTTACCTGGCTCTGTCAGGTATATTTGACATCTTGTCAAGTGAGGAGGAAACTCATGCTACTTGCCATTTCTGTCCATGTGTAAAACAAGACTGTCTTTTTGGCGGCAGCAGCAATGCCTTTAGGAGTATTCAATTACTAAAAGTGTGAATTAATAGCTTTCAGGGCATAAGGAACTTTTCTCATGCTGTTTTTTTTATGGTAAAGATAGGCATTGTGGAGAGCTAGGTAGTGTCACTTTGTGTCTGCTGTTAAATAACGCTCCCTTAGCTTTTGTTTATCTAAGGGTTTGGAGAAGGACGGCAGCCAGCCACCAGCAGCTGGAAGAACTCTTTTTGTTCTGAGACTGGCAGGTTCTGCCATTCCTCCCTTACCTTCCAGTACATGAGATTTGACAGTAAGTCTGAAGTCCTTTATGGTTCACAAATGTAAAGGAATTGGTTGCTGATCTATTGGGTGCTCAGCCTGATGCATTCCTGCGTTTGCAGGATGTGAGTGAGCTCCTTTCCCTGAGTTGCTGAAAGCAGTATGGGGTGCTGATGGAGGACTAGCTTCATGTCAAGACCCTGCTCCAAGACTGAGTTGGGGTACTAGCCCTACCACTTGAAAGAAATTCCAACTTGTGAGAACTGTAAAGGTGTTTGGACCTTAATATCCTCAAAGGCATTTTTTTCCTCTTTTTCATGTTGGTTTTGCAGCAACAAATACAGATACGTTAATAGACTGTGTTGCAGTCCCTTGGGAAAACATTTGGTTTACTCTGAGAGATTGTGAAGTTTGTATTCTTTGAAGTTTGTAAGCTTTGTGGAGATGGAGAGCTATCCACAGGACTAAATGCAAAATGAGGCTAGGTGAAGTAGCCCATGTGTTACTCTTTACAGATCATTGTTAGGCATGTTTGCATAAGAAGGCTCTTGTTTGTTCAAAGAATAACTCCCTAACCCAAAATTTCAACTGTGCTGTTATTCAAGTCTTATCAAGAAGAGGCATAATCAAAGTTGGTTTAAATGATTGCTGTGGCAACCAAACTGAGTTGTGGGAAATGTGGCATTGGTCTGTTCCTTTGTTCTTGATTACTGATGCAAAAATCAATCTCTGTGCTTGGGGTATGGATCTGAAAGCATCATTACATCTCCACACTTATCAGTGTTGTGTCTGAGTGTGTAATGCCACCTTCTACATACTTTTCTGAAATGCCACCTTTGTCAAATCCTTTGTCCTATATTGTCAGTTATTGCCGTTGGTTTTGGAGACAGGTCTCTGCAAGGAGCATCTATTGTGTGTTTTCAAACCAGGTTGGAACCTAATTTATAGAACAATGTTGCATTTTCATGAAGAGGAGATTCCAGTGATAAATGTCAGCTGAGTTGGACAGGACAGGATGTGTAGGACAACGGCTTCTGTGCAGTAAGGCTCAGTGGTAGTATGGATTTGGTCACTAAAGCCTAGGCGTTGGAAACTCTGCAGAAATGTGTTTGCATTCTGCCGGGCTTGAATGTGGTGTTAAAAATGGCAACACAGCATAGCTACACAGAAGGTGCTGCTGAGGTAAAACCTCCCTGTAGCGTTGGATCAGGAGAAGTCATTCTCTCTTACTGCTTTGAGTCACAAGACCAAATTTCTTTACCTATGAGAATTTGAGAGTATTACTTCCACTTTGTTTTGGTGTTCTTTTTTTTTTTCCTCTGACAAAAGGAAAAGTGTAATTGCACTTGTAAAAAGAGACAGTGTTGAGCAAGACTCACTCTGTTCTGGTTTGGTGACATCTGAAGTGTCAAGAAAGGCTGACATGCTTTCTCAGGAGAAGTCTGAAGTCTTGCACTCTAGGAACCTGAAGCTGAGTGGAGCTGCCAGGCAAGTGTAAGCAAGCATGCATGTGGTTTCCTAGATCTTTTGAAGTTGTAAACATGGCTACAGTCAATTAGCTTTCCAAAGGAACCTTGAAAATAACTGCTGACTTCTTGCCTCCACATGACTCATTTGAGGACAGTGAAAAACATGGTTAGACATTGATAACACTGCAGGGGTAGCTCAGAAGTGGTCTTTGTGCTTTGTAGTTTGTGTGGACCAGGAGATACCTTTGCATCTAAATAATGCAAGATGCAGACAGCAACATGTGCCTGTTATATTTGGAAGTGGGAGAAAAGACACTTCTGTGTGATCACTGCAGTGGTGATCATGGGATGGTGCAGAGGTGGCTTTTGCAGTCTGGCACGATTTGATTCTGCTGGTGTTGCTAATCTCAAGCAAACACGAAGATTGAAGGGCTTCACTCATTACCAAACCAGAAAATGAGTCTAGTGCTATGATAATGAGTGCCCTGTGAGTCGCAGGGAGCATGCACCTTCCATGAGTTGGGGCATCTGCAGACTGAGCTGGCACTGGCAATGACAATTAGCGACCAGAACTGGAACTATGACCAGTTAACTTCCCAATTCTGCTTCCTAAATGTCAGTGTTTGTTTTTGTTATGTTTGTTTGTTTTTCTTGTAAGGAGCTATTGTGGCAGTGTTTGGCTAGTGCCTTTGTGTATGTAAAAAATGTTGGTTTGGGATGAAAAGCATCTTTCAATGTTGCTTTTGATTTGTGAAGATTTCATTGGTGGGAAATCCCCAAACGTTTAGGCATAAAGACATAAATTCCAGACTGTGCTCCAGAGTAGTTTTCAGCACTCTTTTCCTCTGTCATTTAACGGTTTTTAAGTACTATTTCCCTCTCCCTGCCTTCCTGGTAGAGGCATCTACTGTGTCTGGTCGGAGTGGTTTGCAGGAAATGGTACAAAACAGCCCTTCAAAAGGATAAAGATGTCCGTGGAAGGGAGGAACACTGGCTGTTTGTCTTTACAAAGCAAGTGGTGTGAGCAAAGGGGACTTTTTGATTTCTGAGATACGTGGAGGATGGTGGCCATCTGCTTTTCAATGTCATTCCTTTCCTTACTAGTCTTAACAAAGAAATTAGCGCAGATGTCTGCTGTTTTGGACCTCTGGGAGTACAAAGGGTGTGAGAAGTTCGTGTGAGTTGCCTTTTTTATGCGTTATTCTTCATCAACATGAGGCATCTCAGGCTGAGAGAACAGGAGCATTTCCTGAATGATGCCATTAGTACCCTCGGGAGCTCAAAGAAGCACTGGACGTGCTTGGCACCTCCTGAACGGAGCGTTTTTCACATCGGAGGGGGCCATATGGTGACTTGGCCTCTCTGACTATTGGTCACAGTTAATTATCTGCTTTTGTTTCCATCCCTGCTGTCATGCTGGGAATTGAGTGTTATTGCTTTCTAACGGTGTGGGCTATTGCCTGGGAAGAGGCACTTGTGCTTTCGTGAAGGTACTCAGATTTAAGCAGCTATAGAAGGCTGGTAAAATGAGGGAGATGTTGTGCATCAACCTTGCATCTACACCCAGGTGTAAAAAGTGCATGAGATTAAACATGTTTTTGTGTGGTCTGCTTTTGTTGCTGAGTTTCATCATGCACCATGGATACGCAGACACTTCCCTTAAAAAATGTCACAGTTGCAAACTGAAGCAAATTGTGCAAGCATGCAGATTCCAGGGGTTTGTATCTATGCAAGAACTGATTTTATTCCCCCTCAGATGTACACACACTGGTTCTCCCTTAGATCATACTTCCTATGCAGAGTGCTGAGTAGACAGTGACTGTGTGATACTGTCTGCCTTTCCACTTAGGGCCCAGATGGGTTTATTATGCTTTTTTTTAATAACCAAAACTGCTTTGTTGGTTTTTTTTTTCTTGCTGTAATATATCCCGTCTGTGCAGCAGTCTGTTTTAGAGGTAAAGCAAAAGCTATAATTCTTGAAAAATGGCACCTCCACGAGCTTCTGGAGGGTGTCATCTGTTTGTTCTCACTGGAGGATCACCACACAAAGAGAGGCAAAGATCTCTGGCAGATTAGGTGCTGAACGTCAGGAGAACAGCAGTGCCCAAGTCTGCAGACCAGGATTTGATTAAGCACTCTGTACTGGTAATCACTCAGGTGAGATTATCTTTGACAAAAACCAACCACCAAACACACACACAAAAGGCAAACCAAATTAAAATCCACCAAACAAGCCTCTAGACTTCTTGAAACCTGGCTCGGTAAGCCAGGCACGTTTGGACTCTCCTATTGAAACTGACCTTGCATGTGCTTCAAGCTTCTGTCTCTTCCCAGTAGTGGCTTGAATCTACAGGAAGGCTGTGTGAGCTTGAAGAGGAGATAGGCACCCTGCCACCCTGTTGAGGAGGATGCTGAAGGTGGAAGTTCATTTACACTGAGCCAAACGTGCAACAAGGGTTTCTGGATGGAACGAACTTTCTTTTCGTTCCCTTTAGGAGATCAGTGCCTTTGGGACTCCTGTGCATTGAAGAGGGAGGACAATAGCACGGGGAGAGCAAGCTGTCAGCAAGGTGCTGCGAGGTGGTTTGCTGTGTTTCCTGTCACATCGTCATCACCAAGGAGATGTGTGGTGCCCCGGGAAGCACGTGTAAGGAACACTTGGTGTGTGAGGCAGTGGTGACAGAACGTTTTGATCAGCCTGTCTATCTTTTTCGGGCCCTATGGCTTAAGGGAGCATGTCGTGTCGGCAACAAAATATCTGAGCGAGGTAAACTGATCTGGAGAGGAGGCTGTCAGGGAACAGCAGAGAGGCTCTGTGCGTTTCAGGCTGGCAGGGAGGGGTATGACTTCATCCAGTGGGTCTAAATATACTTCATAAATCATACTGTGGCACAGTTGCTGCTTGTGCTGCTGATCAGAGATAAGACTCGCTTCATGTGGTTGGTGACTCTCAGACTACACTTGCCTTACATAATCGAATTTTCCTGACTCTGTACAAAATTGTGGCTGGAGAATGTTGTTGAATTCAGATTAATGGATTCTGTCAAAGAGGAGATGAAGTTCAGGCAATGGTATTGGCCACTGCACTCAAGGTATCAAATGTGTTGTAATAGACCTGTTAGCAAATGGTGAATATTGGAAGAGCTTAACCTCTGTGTTGAAGCAAGAGCTTTCCTCTGCTTCATTAGAAGAGGAAAGCATAGACTCAACCAGGTTAGAAGAGACCTCCAAGATCATCCAGTCCAACCTAGCACCCAGCCCTGTCCAGTCAACTAGACCATGGCACTAAGTGCCTCATCCAGTCTTTTCTTGAACACCTCCAGGGGTGGTGACTCCACCACCTCCCTGGGCAGCCCATTCCAATGCCAATCACTCTCTCTGGGAAGAACTTCCTCCTAACATCCAGCCTAGACCTCCCCTGGCACAACTTGAGACTGTGTCCCCTTGTTCTGTTGCTGGTTGTCTGGGAGAAGAGACCAACCCCCACCTGGCTACAGCCTTCCTTCAGGTAGTTGTAGACAGCAATGAGGTCTGCCCTGAGCCTCTTCTTCTGCAGGCTGCACACCCCCAGCTCCCTTAGCCTCTCTCACAGGGCTGTGCTCCAGACCCCTCACCAGCTTCGTTGCCCTTCTCTGGACACCTTCCAGCACCTGAACATCTCTCTTGAATTGAGTGGCCCAGAACTGGACACAGGACTCAAGATGTGGCCTGACCAGTGCTGAATATAGGGGAAGAATAACTTCCCTTGTCCTGCTGGCCACACTGTTCCTGATCCAGGCCGGGATGCCATTGGCTCTTTTGCCCACCTGGGCACACTGCTGGCTCATCTTCAGCTACCATCTACCAGTACCCCCAGGTCCCTCTCTGCCTGGCTGCTCTCCAGCCACTCTGTCTCCACCATGTAGTGCTGCTTGGAGTTGTTGTGGCCAAAGTGCAGAACCCTGCACTTAGCCTTGTTAAATCTCATCTCATTGGCCTCTGCCCACCCATCCAGCCTGTCCAGGTTCCTCTCCTACCCTCCAACAGATCCACACCTGCTCCTAGTTTGGTGTTATCTACAAACTTACTGATGCTGGACTCAATCCCCTGGTCCAGATCATCAATAAAGCTATTGAANTTGTGGCAGGCAGTGTCAAAGGCTTTGCTGAAGTCCAGGTAGACTACATCCACAGCCTGCCCCACACTCACCAGGCAGGTAACCTGATCATAAAAGGAGATCAGGTTGGTCAGGCAGGACCTGCCCTTCCTAAACCCATGCTGGCTGGGCCTGATCCCTTGGCCATCCTGTACGTGCTTTGTGATGGCACTGAAGATAACCTGTTCCATGCCCTTGCCTGGCACTGAGGTCAGGATGACCAGTCTGTGATTTCCCAGTTCCTCCCTCTTGCCCTTCTTGTGGATGGGCATCACATTGGCAGCTTCCAGTCTCTGGGGACCTCTCCAGTGAGCCAGGACTGTTGATAAATGATGGAGAGTGGCTTGGCCAGCTCATCTGCCAGCTTTCTCAGCACCCTAGGATGGAACCCATCTGGTTCCATGGACTTGTGAGGATCCAAGTGCCTCAGCAGGTCTCATACTGCTTCTTCCTGGATTACAGGGGGACCATGCTGGCCCCTGGCTCCATCTGCCAGCTCAGGAGGCCA
>WAAF01003925.1:48183-60981 GCA_013400475.1 Tricholaema leucomelas | reverse complement strand
CCCTCTCAGCCTCCTCTTCTCCAGACTACAGAACCCCAGTTCCCTCAGTGGCTCCTCACAGGTCCTGCTTTCCCTTTGGTCTACATCCCCTGAATCACACTGATTTCTTACATTCCAACAACTCTTATAACACTAGGTCAGAATTAACCTTTGAAGCACAAACTGTACCATAGAGTGAAACCTGCACTAAGGTCTAAAGCTGCAGCAGCAAACAGTCCAGCACAAAAGCTACTTTGACTTATCCCTAGGCGGGGGGGGGTTACAATATATTCTCCTTCAATCTTTACAGGACAGCCAATATTCACCAGGTCCCTACATTGACTGTTTCAGCTTTCAGTGTCATTCACTTTACTCGTCTGCAGGACATAACCAACTGTGGTGTTCACACAGGCAGGCCAATAAATACATGTTACCACCTGTAAAACAGAATGAGGTTTCCTGACAAACAAGGAGATCTTACACGTTGTTATTTGTAGCAGGGAAAATGTGAAGAGAGGCAAAAGCTTCAACCTATACAACTCCAGCAACAGGGAAATGCCTCACTAGTCCCAAAGGCACAGAGCTGCTGGAGTGAGTCTAGAGGAAGATGGTCCAAGGGCTGGAGCACCTCTGCCATGAGGACAGGCTGAGGGAGCAGGGAGTCTTCAGCCCAAAGACCACATTCCAAGGGCACCTCAGAGATGCCTTCCAATCCCCGAAGGGATCCTACAGGAAGGCTGCAGCAGGACTTTCCAGCAGGGTGTCTAAAGACAGGGCAATGGGAAATGGTTTGAAGCTGAGAGCAGGTTTAGACTGGAGCTGAGGAAGAAGTTCTTCAGTATGAGGGTGGTGAGACTCTGGCACAGGCTCCCCAGAGAGGATCATAAAATCGTAGAATGGTTTAGGTTGGAAGGGACCTCAAAGCTCAGCCAGCTCCAACCCTCTGCCATGGGCAGGGACACCTCCCACTACAGCAGGTCGCTCAAGGCCTCATCCAGCCTGGCCTTGAACACCTTCAGGGAGGGAACAGCCACAACCTCCCTGGGCAACCTGTGCCAGTGTCTTACCACCCTCACTGCAAAGAACCCTTTCCTAACATACACTTTCAATCTCCCCTCTGCCAGTTTAAACCCATTACCCCTCACCCTGTCACTACAAGACCTTGTCAATAGTCCCTGCCCAGCCTTCCTGTAGCCCCTTTCCAATATTGGAAGGCCACTCCGAGGTCTCCTCAAAGCCTTCTCTTCTCCAGGCTGCACAGCCCCAACTCTCTCAGCCTGTCCTCAGAGCAGAGCTGCTGCAGCTCTCTGAGCATCTTTGTGGCCCTTCTTCATAGAATCATAGAATAAACCAGGTTGGAAGAGACCTCCAAGCTCAGCCAGTCCAATCTAGCACCCAGCCCCAGCCAATCAACCAGACCATGGCACTAAGTGCCCCAGCCAGGCTTTGCTTCAACACTTACAGGGATGGCAACTCCAGCACCTCTCTGGGCAGCCCATTCCAATGCCAATCACTCTCTCTGCCAACAACTTCCTCCTAACATCCAGCCTAGACCTCCCCTGGCACAACTTGAGACTGTGTCCCCTTGTTCTGTTGCTGCTTGCCTGGCAGAAGAGACCAACCCCAGCCGGCTACAGCCTCTCTTCAGGTAGTTGCAGAGAGCAATGAGGTCTGCCCTGAGCCTCCTCTTCTCCAGGCTAAACAACCTCAGATTCTACAACTTTCTGAAATGCTTTGTGGTCATCTCCTCCATTTGCACAGCTGCATAAAAACACCCTCCCAACAGGGACAGACAAAGAGCCTGCAAATGATCCATAACTAAGGCCTGAACCGTTTGGGTTTATTTCCTCCTGCCCTGCCACTTGTTGCAGGTTAATGACAACAGCAGTCGCGGAAGCGAAGTCTAAGGCAGCTTTAAATCTCCTTCGTTATATTTATAACCCCAAACATTCCTGCTGACTTCCTCTGAGCCATTAAAGGACCATGTGCCAAATCAGAGCAGACTAAACAATCTTTCTGATTTGTCTAGGCCATGCCTTCTGGATGACAGATTAAACCAGCAATTGTTCCCAGGAACACGCGTGGCAGAGAGCGGGCAAGAGCAGGGTGCGGCAATGTAAGAATGGATGAGTCTGGCCTCAAATGGTTTGCAAAAGTATCAAGTAAATATAGCAAGCCCCAATCCAACAGAGATTTCAGCTGTAATTACAATTAGCTGCAAAGATGAATGATTTATTTCACAATAGTTTTATCATCAGACAAGGAAATGAATCGTTTTTTAACGACAGAGTAGATATTGGATCGTATTCGTTCTGGAGCTAAGAGCGCCTGAGTTTTGGGCACAAGGATGGAGGGGCAAGCACAGCTGGCTGAGCACCCCACTGTGCATGGAGCCAGGGAGGGACCTGGGGTGGCCAGGCAATGCATCCAGCTTTGCAGGGGCCTCTTCCATAGAATGGTTTAGGTTGGAAGGGACCTCAAAGCTCAGCCAGTTCCAACCCCCTGCCATAGGCAGGGACACCTCCCACTAGAGCAGGTCACTCAAGGCCTCATCCAACCTGGTCCTGAACACCTCCAGGGAGGTTGTGGAGCACAGAATCACCAGTCCAACCTAGCACCCAGCCCTGGCCAATCAACCAGACCATGGCACTAAGTGCCTCATCCAGGCTTTGCTTGAATGCCTCCAGACACAGCAACTCCACCACCTCCCTGGGCAGCCCATTCCAATGCCAATCACTCTCTCTGCCAACAACTTCCTCCTAACATCCAGCCTAGACCTCCCCTGCCACAACTTGAGACTGTGTCCTCATTCTGTTGCTGCTTGCCTGGCAGCAGAGCCCAACCCCACTTGGCTGCAGCCTCCCTTCAGGTAGTTGCAGACAGCAATGAGGTCCCCCCTGAGCCTCCTCTTCTGCAGGCTGCACACCCCCAGCTCCCTCAGCCTCTCCTCACAGGGCTGTGCTCCAGGCCCCTCCCCAGCCTTGCTGCCCTTCTCTGGACACCTTCCAGCACCTCAACATCTCACTTGTACTGAGGAGCCCAGAACTGGACACAGCACTCAAGTACACTGTACTCTGAGTACAGAGGAAGAAGAACCTCCCTTGTCCTGCTGGCCACACTGTTCCTGAGCCAGGCCAGGATGCCATTGGCTCTGCTGCCCACCTGGGCACACTGCTGGCTCATCTTCAGCTACTGTCTATCAGCACCCCCAGGGCCCTCTCTGCCTGGTTGCTCTCAGCCACTCTGTCCCCAGCCTGTAGTGCTGCTTGGGGTTGTTGTGGCCAAATTGCAGAACCTTGCACTTGGCCTTGTTAATTCTCATCCCACTGGCCTCTGCCCACCTGTCAAGGTGCCTCTGCAGGGCTCTGCTACCCTCCAACAGATCCTGCTCCTAGTTTGGTGTCATCTGCAAACTTACTGATGCTGGTAAGGGGAGGAGTGAACTCAATCCCCTGTTCCAGATCATCAATAAAGGTACTGAACAGGATCAGGCCCGGCACTGATCCCTGGGCAAACTTCTCTAGGTCCCTTCTGACCCCTACCATGCTGTGACTCTGTGATGTTCTGCAGGATGCAGTTCTAATCTGAGGGTGCAGCTCTGCGTAGCTGTATGTATGGTGTGGAAATAGCCAAGACTCTAGGAGTATCCTACTGCAGAGGGATTCTAGGCCAAGGCAAGGTTTGCTTGTACTAAATACACAAAGGAAATCTGTACAGAGCTGGTGATTTTCATCTGCAGTGATAGAAGTCACCTTAGAAATGCTACATTTTGGTGACTCCTGAGTTCTCTCAAGTTCTGTGGAAGGAAATCTTAATCCTTCCCTGTTTTAAACACTGTTTGTTAGCACTCTATTGGATCACTGGGATGTTTAAAGGCAATAGTCCCAAGCAGCTGCAAAGAACAGCTTTTGAAATGTTTTCCTCTAGCAGCTTGGAGCCTCGGTATGAGCAAACCACTGATGAAACCACCAAACCATGCCTCTCTGAAACTAGAAGTCATTTGGTAGGAAAGAAGAAGGAAAAACAACCTCCTGACTAATGTAATGTGATAGAGCCTTCAGTATCCACCTCTGAAATTATCAAGGAAGGAAAGCAGTTCCATCAGGCTTTGATTTAATTTGTACTCATTCCAGCAGAGTGAAACTGCCATTTAGTGTACCTCATACAAAGCAGCAGAAAGTAGGGAGACAACTTAGTGCATTATGAAGTGAATGACATAGAAATAAGCCCGAGAGGATGATATTAAAAGGCTTGGGAAATGAAAAATGGCTGTAAACAGAGTTTTACATTTACTTGTTGCCCTGGGGAGATCCACTTAAGAGAAATGTGACAGAGGCTGTCTGGTTTGGAGCATAAACTCTGGGGGAAAACAAGAAGGCAAAAGAAAGGTAGCCTTATTAAAGAACATGGTGACTGATAGAGTCATTTGGAGTAATGACTAAGCTCTTGGTGGAGTTGGTTTTAAATAGCAGTTGTGTTCTTCTGCATCTCAAACTGGAATCCTCATAATTTCATGTGTGCTTAAAGGCCAATACAGCTGCAGCCTGTGCCTATGCTACTGTCAATACAGTTTGCTATTCTCTAAGTGGCTATAAGTGACACCCTGAGGAGGGAAGAAATGACAGCTGAAGCCAACTTAATTCCAACTACTAATTCTATACTTCCATGCTAAGCCAACCCTGAATATTATTTCTGCTTGTGAATGGCTAAATAACACTCATGCTGAGACTGACAGTCACTTGGGTTTGGCCTAGAAGTGAGACAGAAAATCAGCACTAAAGACTGATAACCAAAAACCTAACAACACCTAACTCCCTATGAGGAGAGGCTGAGGGAGCTGGGGGTGTGCAGCCTGCAGAAGAGGAGGCTCAGGGCAGAGCTCATTGCTGTCTACAACTGCCTGAAGGGAGGCTGTAGCCAGGTGGGGTTGGGCTCTTCTGCCAGGCAAGCAGCAACAGAACAAGGGGACACAGCCTCAAGTTGTGGCAGGGGAGGTCTAGGCTGGATGTTAGGAGGAAGTTGTTGGCAGAGAGAGTGATTGGCATTGGAATGGGCTGCCCAGGGAGGTGGTGGAGTCACCATCCCTGGGGGTGTTGAAGCAAAGCCTGGCTGGGGCACTTAGTGCCATGGTCTGGGTGATTGGCTGGGGCTGGGTGCTAGGTTGGACTGGATGAGCTTGTATTCAAGTTTGTGTTCATTAGCCTTTGTCCCATCTCTGAGCATCACTGAAAACAGACTGGTCCCATCCTCCTGACACCCACCCTTCAAGTATTGACCAGCATTGATGAGACAACCCACCCCTACCTCCAGTCTGCTCTTTTCCAGACTGAAAGCCCCAGTTCTCTGTCTTTCCTCATAAGAAAGGTGTTCCAGTCCCCTCATTTGGTCTCCCTCAAGAAGGAAAGCTTATGATAAAAGACTGCCTCTTTGCAAGCACATGCAAAGGACCCTGGCAGCACTTCAAGTCTAACCACCACTGCAGCTCTCATTTAGAGAGGTTCCCATAATTAAGTTGTCTGTAACATTTTTCTTTGTAGAACTTGGCAGGTCACTGAATTACTGCAAGTCCCTTTCTCAAATACATTTGCTAGAGCAAGAAAGGTGAGAGCAAAATTCCTAATCAAAGAGCCTTCTTTTCTCAGCTTTCTCAGAGCTGTAGAGGAAAGAGAACAGATTCCTCAGCCATACACATGTCAGGTTGGGGTGGGGTGGGTGTGTGTGTGATACGTTGCTGAACAGTTCCAGTGCAGTGCAAATTCCTCCCATAAAGAGCATAAAAGCAACTTTGAGACTTTTGGAATAAAAAAATGGAATCAATAATTAGTTTCTTTCACAGGCAGAGGTTTGCTGTGAACAGGCCTATTTTGGCTTGATAGCACAAGACAGCTAAGGACCCAAACACATTCCTCAGGCAGCTTCGATGCCATCACTGTTTAAGTGACTAATGGGAGGCTACAGCAGAAAGGATCAACACTGCAAATTTAAATCATCCCTTCAAAACAGTAAATCACAAAGCTATAATTCAAGCAATATTTTCATATGCATCATCTGAGACTACAGAATCATAGAACTGTTTGGGTTGGAAATGCCCTCGAAGATCATAAAGTCCAACCAGCAACCCAAACCCACCGTGGCCATCAAACCATGCCCCCAGGTGCCATGGTCACACATCTCTTGAACATCTCCAGAGGTGGTGACTCCACCACCTCCCTGGGCAGCCTGTTCCAATCCCTGACCACTCCTGCAGGCAAGAGTTTTTTTTCCCTAATATCCAAGCTACACCTCCCCTGGTAGATGTCCTGTTGCAAGCAGTCACTATAGAATATTTCCATGTAACTCAAACACACAAGCAAGCACAAACACCACCTTCATTAATTACAGCCTTCTCTTTGGCTTCCTGTGCAGCCTGACCTGCTCTGAGCACAAAGCAGAAGAGTTCTCTCAGCCCTGAGGCTGCATCTGGAATATTGTGTCCAGTTCTGCGCCCCTCAGTTCAAGGAGGACTTCAGAGAACTGCTTGAAAGAATCCAGCACAGAGCCACAAAGCTGCTGCAGGCAGAGGAACATCTCCTGTGAGGCCAGGCTGAGGGAGAAAAGGAGCCTGAGGGCTGCCCTCATTGATGTGGATAAAGATGTGCAGGGCAGTGTCAGGAGGATGCAGCCAGGCTCTGCTGAGGGATGGCCAAGGGCAGCACAAGGGGCACTGGGGGCAAGCTGGAGTGGAGGAGGTGCCACAGGAAAACTTCTTCCCTGTCAGGGTGCTGAAGGCCTGCAGTAGGCTGCCTTCTCTGGATGCATTCCCAGGTGACTCAGCTCTGGCAGGGGAACTGGACTGGATGATCTCTCAACGTTCCTTCCAACCCCTAACACTCTGTGATTTTCAGAGAGCTGTAAGGACTAAGACA
The DNA here is from genome assembly GCA_013400475.1 of Tricholaema leucomelas. Taxonomy (NCBI): domain Eukaryota; kingdom Metazoa; phylum Chordata; class Aves; order Piciformes; family Lybiidae; genus Tricholaema lacrymosa; species Tricholaema leucomelas. The sequence goes on along the minus strand of WAAF01003925.1, from coordinate 54,097 downwards.
GCAATTCCCAATCCTGTGACAGAAACTCAAAAAAGTCAAGAGGTGCTAAGGTGATGCAATTAGATGCTAAGCATATAAACAGGACAGCAAAGGCAGGCTTCTCAGCTTGCAACTGAGATTTGTTCTTTTCAAGCAAATGATCTGGAAACTGATTCAGTGTATTTTGCACAGACATGATTCATTTTCAGTCAAATCTGTTCATTAGATATTTCTAAGTGATTGGATGAACCACTAATACATCCCAGAGACTATGGATGTGCACTACTGCTGACCTGTAATTACTGATGATTGCAACAAAACAATTTCTTGTCCTCCTGACAGAAACCAGTAACAACAACAGTTTTAAGACAGTGCCCTGCTACAAGTGAATGAATTTTTTGGTACCATGACATCAAGCAAAAGAGGCAAAAGTAAAATACCTGAGCTTTAGGTTGGATATTGGGGCAATTTTATTCCATAGAATCATAGAATCAGGCAGGTTGGAAGAGACCTCCAAGCTCAGCCAGTCCAACCTAGCACCCAGCCCTAGCCAGTCAACCAGACCATGGCACTAAGTGCCCCAGCCAGGCTTTGCTTCAACACCTTCAGGCACGGTGACTCCAGCACCTCCCTGGGCAGCCCATTCCAATGCCAATCACTCTCTCTGACAACAACTTCCTCCTAACATCCAGCCTATACTTCCCCTGGCACAGCTTGAGACTGTGTCCCCTTGTCCTGTTGTTGGTTGCCTGGCAGAAGAGACCAACCCCACCTGGCTACAGCCTCCCTTCAGGTAGTTGTAGACAGCAATGAGCTCTGCCCTGAGCCTCCTCCTCTGCAGGCTGCACACCCCCAGCTCCCTCAGCCTCTCCTCACAGGGCTGTGCTCCAGGCCCCTCCCCAGCCTTGCTGCCCTTCTCTGGACACCTTCCAGCACCTCAACATCTCTCTTGAATTGAGGAGCCCACAACTGGACACAGCACTCAAGGTGTGGCCTGACCAGTGCTGATTACAAGGATAGAAGAACCTCCTTTATCTTGCTGGCTACACTGCCCCTGTTTCAGGCCAGGATGCTATTTGCCTTCTTGCCCACGTGGGCACACTGCTGGCTCATCTTCAGCTACTCTCTCCCAGCACCCCCAGGTCCCTCTCTGCCTGGCTGCTCTCAGCCACTCTGTCCCCCACCTGTAGTGTTACTTGCGGTTGTTGTGGCCAGAGTGTCGAACCAGAAACAGTGGTCAGGGATTGGAACAGGCTGCCCTGGGAGGTGGTGGAGTCAATATCCCTGGAGGTGTTCAAGAAATGTGTGGCCATGGCACAAGGAGAAATGTTTTAATGGGCACAGTGGTCTTAGCTTGATGGTTGGAAGCAATGATCTTAGAGATTTCTTTTCCAAGCCAAACAATTCTATGATTCTCTACAGCTGTTCTTGCATCAAGTCCCCAGTCCCAGGAACTGCCATTCCACAGAAGGTTGGTCATGGGAAACTGGCAAAAAAAATAAGTATTTGTTTAACTAGATGGCTGTTATTCAGAGCCAGAGCTATGAGTCACCTAGAGCTAGATTCTGAAGTGCTGCAGTGGGTCCAGAGAGCCACAAAGATGATCTGAGCTGGAGAACCTAATCTATGGGGACAGGCTCAGCTGGGGCTGTTCAGCGTGGAGAAAAGAAGGCTCCAGGGAGATCTTCCAGTGCCTGAAGGGAGCTACAAGAATCACAGATTATATTTGGCTGGAAAAGACCTCAAATATGATCCTGTCCAACCATCTGAAAGGGAAAGCTGGGGAAGAACTTTTTGCAAGGACTTGTACCGTAAAACCATAGAACCAACCAGGTTGGAAGAGACCTCCAAGCTCAGCCAGTCCAACCCAGCACCCAGCCCTGTCCAATCAACCAGACCATGGCACTAAGTGCCCCAGGCAGGCTTTTCCTGAACACCTATGAGGATGGTGACTCCACCACCTCCCTGGGCAGCCCATGCCAGTGCCAACCACTCTCTCTGGGAAGAACTTCCTCCTAACATAGTACTGTCCTACTCTGGCAGGAGGGCTGGACTCGATGAACTCCCTGGGTCTCTTCCAACCGCTAACATCCTGTGATCATCCAGCCTAGACCTTCCCTGGCACAGCTTGAGACTGTGTCCTCTCCTTCTGTTGTTGGTTGTAGTGACAGGACAAGATGCAATGGCTTTGAGCTGGGGGATGGGAGACTGAGACTGGGAATTAGGAAGAAATTCTTTCCAGTGAGGATGCGCAGGCACTGGCACAGGTTGCCCAGGGAGGCTGTGGATGCCCCCTGCCTGCAGTGTTCAAGGCCAGGCTGGACAGGGCTTTGAGCAACCTGGGCTAGTGGGAGGTGTCAAAAGACTAGGACTGAGACTTTTTCACTTTAAAGGTTATTCTCAACAAGTTACCAGACTGGTACCACTATTTCAATCCAATCAACTTCCTTTGAAGTCACCCATAAAGGTAATTAAACCAAAATTTGCTCTTGCACTGATGATGATTTTTCTGCCCATTAGGGCAAAGGGAGATGAGAAAGTCTGGCACCAAGCATAGTGTCTCTAAATACATTGATACCTGTTACAGTCACTGGAAGCAGAATGAAATGCTTAGTAACTTTGAACCTTTTCAGTGTTTGTGAAGGAAATGCCAACTTGAGAGTTGAAATAAACAAAGTGAAATGCTTGCTGACAGTCCTGGGAGTGCAAGGAGAAGGAAAGGGGAAGTTGTGTCAATAGAAAGCTTTTAAAGACCATATACGTTAAGCCCAAGAGAGCTGCTGTGAACTAGAAGCCCAAATTACCATGTTGGAAGCAAGTAGCTGGTGGAGAAGATGAAAGTGACTGAAAGCCCAAGAGTAATAAGCAATGGCATTGTATTAAACAGCACCTTCTGAAGAGATCAAGGTTTGCAAAAGCATGAGGCTTTGCAGCCCAGGCTGCTACAGTCCCCTCAGGAAGGTCCAGCGTATGGCAATTCAGCAGATCAAACACCTCTCATCTCTGGGAGTTTCATCACCTCTGATAGAGGGAAATGAAGCTTTCAACAGTCCAAGTAATTGCCAAGTGTATAGCTTGATGCCTCCTCTGTACTCTCCCTCTTGCTTACAAGTCAGGTTAAAATTGCTGCTGATCTCTTTTTGCTGCTCAGCAGCAATAAGACAAGGATCAACAGCTACAAATTGGAACATAGAAGGTTTCACCTCAACACAAGGAGACACTTAAAGTGAGGGTGACAGAGCACTGGAACAGGCTGCCCAGAGAGCTTGTGGAGTCTCCTTCTCTGGAGACCTTCCAAACCCACTTGGATGCATACCTGTGTGACCTACCCTAGGGGATCCTGCCTTGGCAGGGAGGTTGGACTCGATGATCTCTGGAGGTCTCTTCTGACCTCTAAAGTTCTATGATTCTCTGAATTCTCTCTCACAGTGTGTTGAGTGCACCTTAAGTTTGGTTCATGGTGTGGAGTTCTTTTTCCATTTCAGATTAAGGGGTTTAAGTTTGATAAAGGTTGCCTTACTCTTTGTTGGAATCTGTCCTATCTGTCATATACTTGGCTAAGCAACCTCACCATCAGAGGAGGCTCACAAACTCCTCTGCCTTGCTGTCTGCTCTCAGGCTTCACCAGAACTGGTGAAGGGAGGTTGCAGCAAGAAGGAATTAGCTTCTCACAGCAACATGCAGGTTGGCAAAGCCCCTCAGGATCATCAAGTCCAACCTAGAACCCTACTCTACAAGAATCACCTTAAACCATAGCTCTAAGCACCACATCCAAACCAGCCTTAAACACATCCAAGATGGGTGACTCCACCTGGGTAGCTGACTTGGCAGCTCATTCCAGTCCCTGACCAACTATCTCCATGAAAAACTTTTTCCTCATGCCCAATCTAAACCTCCCCAGCCTCAGCTTGAGGCCATTCCCCCTTGTTCTGTTTCAGTCACCTGTGAGCAGAGCCCAGCAGCAGCCTCCCCACAACGTCCCTTCAGGTAGCTGTAGACAGCAATGAGGTCCCCCTTGCTGACAAGTGACAAGACTGGAGGAAACAGTCATGGCTGGATACTAGGAAACATTTCTTCCCTGAAAGGGTTCTCAAACATTGGAACAGGCTGCCCAGGGTAATGCTGGGGTCCTCATCCCTGGAGGTGTTCAAGCAGCCTGTGAACCTGGCACTTATGGACATGGCTTAATGTTGACCCTTCAGTGCTGGGTCAAAGGTTGGGCTGGATGAGCTTGAGGGTCTCTTCTAACCAGATATATTCTGTGATTCTCCGAAGCACTGTGCTGGTACTTGCTGGTTTCATCCACATCACATGAACCTGGAGTGCCTCCTTTAAAAGCCCAGACAAAATTTCCCTGGCTGTGTTTTCTTTTGTGTGGAATGCTGAACACTTCCATCTGTCTTGTTCCTCTAACTCCCTTTGGTAAATGAAAGAAGGTTGCATCAGACTTACCCATATGGATTAGTTACCTGAATTTCCCTGTAGTGCTTTTACAATACCACATCCATGGATGGTGATGGAATGCTCTTCTACACTGCTAAGCCTCTATTTCCTTGACNGCCCTGAGCCTCCTCTTCTGCTGGCTGCACACCCCCAGCTCCCTCAGCCTCTCCTCATAGGGTTTGTGAAGACCTAAAGACAGTGTTTTCAGCTGAAGAACTCAGCAGAGTGAGCCAAAAGGCAAAGGAATGATCTGGTACCATTTGTATGTCACCTACAGTAAAAAAAATAGCTTCCTGCAAATCCAGCAGTTAGAGAGGATAAAGTACCAGACGGGGGCCAGCTGGAGAAACTGGATCTGGGGATTCATCCAAGAACTGGGAACATCTTTCTGAGCAGACAGACACATCTCTGGTACAAGTGCAAAGGCTGTCAGGTTAAACACTACCTTCACAACATAAAAAAGAATGTGACTTTAAAAAAAACTTCTTTTCTGCCAAATGTTGTGGACCCTTTTGGCTTAAGCTTCAGCAGATGGGCTCAGAATCAGCCCTGAAGAATGACAAATATATATTATAAGCAGGAATCATAGAATCAACCAGGTTGGAAGAGACCTCCAAGCTCATCCAGTCCAACCTAGCACCCAGCCCTATGCAGTCTACCAGACCATGGCACTAAGTGCCTCAGCCAGGCTTTGCTTCAACACCTCCAGGCACAGCAACTCCACCACCTCCCTGGGCAGCCCATTCCAATGCCAATCACTCTCTCTGGCAAGAACTCATTCAGAAGGTCACAGGCAGGCACTTAGGGTAGAAGATCTGTAAACAGCTACACCTAAACCTGACTCTAATACATGACATGAATGTTTCTGTAAGAATAAGATTGCTAATATGAATGTTTACTAAATGTCTATTTAATCATGGAGTACAATTAGCATTTATATATAGGAATACATTATTTATTTCCTGTGTAACATCAACTTGTTACAATTTCTGAGCTCTCTAAGCCAGTAAAACTGTGCTACCGCTGCTTGCAGCATGCCAAAGGCTGTGTGTGAGGCTACCAGCACAGTCCTCAGGATCCACTGCAACTTGTTTAGCCCTAAGGGACCTCTTTGGGCCTGCTTGGGGCTTGGTTTTCACAGAAACACAGAATCCATCAGGCTGGTGAGTTCATGTTAAAAGCTATGGAGCCTGTGCTGAAAGGAGGCAACAGCATGTGGGGAGCAGAAGCAAGCAGGATAATGACTGGGCCAACAGAGCACCAACCTCTGCTTAGGAGTTGGTTTTGACAGCTCCTAAAAGAAAGCCATCACCATTCTTTTCTTTGCTGGGAAGTTGTTCCCACTTAAACACTTAATTATCTTTATTAAAGCCTGGATGAGGCACTTAGTGCCATGGTCTGGTTGACTGGATAGGGCTGGGTGCTAGGTTGGACTGGCTGAGCTTGGAGGTCCCTTCCAACCTGGTTGATTCTATTCTAGTCTATTTCTTGT
>WAAF01003925.1:29654-48107 GCA_013400475.1 Tricholaema leucomelas | reverse complement strand
GCCTGTGCTGAAAGGAGGCAACAGCACAGATCCAAGCCAGCAGACTGTGCTAATAACTGGGCCAACAGAGCACCAACCTCTGCTTAGGAGTGGGTTTTGACAGCTCCTAAAAGAAAGCCATCACCATTCTTTTCTTTGCTGGGCAGTTTTTCCCACTTAAACACTTAATTGATCTTTATTTCTTGTCAAATCAAAGCTCTTTATAGGCAAACTGAACCAAACCACTACAGATCCACAAAGAGAGGAGGGAAAAAAAAAGTTAATTCCATCTGATGTGAGGTTTCAGGAATACAGAACTATTGTGTTGCTCTGTTTATCCTGGGAGCAGCAGCCACTGGGTCACTAGCTGTACTGTGAAACAGCACAACACAGTCTTTGTTGAGCTCTCCTTGGAGTGAGTCATTGTGATTCACTGAAAGACCCTTCCCTGGGATGGGGCTGCTCTCTCCTGTGTCTTTTGACAGGGCAGAGAGGGAGGGAAAGCACAGAAGGACACAGCAATGAAGCTTGCAGTTGGTAGGCAGCCCTAAAATGAGCAGCTCATTAGTGAGTGCTAAATGTGCAAACCTCCTTCCCTTGAAAACGCAGAGCAATGCTCCTCTCTCCAGCACGCTGCAACTCATACACGTTGCCTGCAGTCAAAGTATGAAAACAGAGCTGAGAAGGTCAGAGGAGACTCTTTTGGTTGGGTGGTTATTTTTGCTTTGCTGCAGCAAAATATAGCTTACAGCATGAAACTTGGCCAAGAATGCCAGGAGGCCCCTCTGAGTGACCAGACTTCTGGGGTTACGTAATCTGGTTTCCTGTTCTGGGGGCAGAGAAGGGAGAATGGGAGGCCAAGTGAGCTACTTTGAGCCTAGCCAGAATGTTCTGGTGAGAAGGACTAGATCATAGGCTACGAAATGAAAACAATGGTTTGGTCTACTTCCCTCACAGCCTTGCTGAGATGTGCAGAAAGGAAAAGCAAAACATTAGATAAAGTCACTTTGCTTGGGCACTTCGCTCTGGGCTCTTTGCCTGCTGGAGAGCTGAGGCTGCTGGCTGAGCTCCATCTTGCTTTCTAACCTCACCCTCCAGTTGCTTTGGCTGATTCACCTTTGCTTCTTAACCCCCCTGGCTGAACCTCCATTCTTCCTTGGGACTGGGGTAAGGTTGAGAGGGGTAGGGGGAAGGTGAGGGGTGGTTGAGAGCCCCTCCTGGGGACTCAGGTTTCTGGGAGGGGAGTTGTGTTTCTGTATTACCTTTTTCCCTTGTCTATTTCTGTCTATAACTGTATATACTGTAAATATCTGCCTGTAAATGTGACCTCCACACCAAGCACCCAAGTTCCATTCTAAAAGTGGGTAAGAACTTGTAAAAAGGGATTAGAAGCCAGAACCATGACTTTTCAGGGCTTTAGGCTGTTGCTTCTAAAAGAAGACCATGAACAAAAACGGGACCTGAGAACGCCCTGTGGAGTCAGTCTGATATTTGGTTCCAAACACTGCGCTGGCTCAGACCTCCCCGTTTCTGGCCTCTGCTGTTAGCCCACTGAATTCATCACAAGGCTGTGGCCACCGGCCAAAACTAATGGTTAATGCATCCCAGAGTCTACATTCTTTGAGACATCTTCTCAGACAGGAATTTATAGCATTGCTGTAATAAAACTCAGATTGCACCATGAAAGTTGAAGTCTGTGTGCTTGCCACTCAGGCCAGAACTAATGCAGAAAACGTGAGCCGTGAAACCCCGAGGGAAGACGGAACATACACAGCAACGTGGAGGAGGAGGAGGAGGAGGCCATTAGGACTTGGTTACACCCTGAAGAACAACCTTAAGCAAGAGATAAATCACATCTGGTGTTACAGAGGTAGCAGCAGTGGGCCTAAGAGAAATGCCATCAAATCACAAGTGCTTTGCTATTCTCAGCACACTGCAGTACAGCAGTTTTAGGCTGGTCTAGAGCAGTTACCACCTTGGACAAGCAAAGATGGGATTGAGTCCTGACTCCATCCTCACATTTTCCCCTCTGTGCCTCTGGACAGCCCTGAGAAGGTTAAATTGTCTGCTGTTCAAAGTGTCCTAATATATTCCTGTGACAGTTTGAAGCTAGCTGGAGTATTGTGGTAAGAAATAGATTACAGGCTGTGAAAAGGAAACAGTGCTGATGTCTACTGCACTCTTAGGCTTGCTGAGACGGATAAAAACAAGAACACAAACATAGATACCAGAGCTGCTCTCTGGCTCTGCCTGCATGCACTTCTCTCCCTAACCTGCTGCCTGTGTAACTAATCCTTCTGCTTTCTCACCCCTCTGGCTGATCTTCCAAACTCACCTTGCACATAAGTCAAGGTCTGGGGTAAGGTAGAGAGGTGGANGACTCCACCACCTCCCTGGGCAGCCCATTCCAATGCCAATCACTCTCTCTGCCAACAACTTCCTCCTAACATCCAGCCTAGACTCACCCTGGCACAGCTTGAGACTGTATCCCCTTGTTCTGTTGCTGGTTGCCTGGCAGAAGAGCCCAACCCCACCTGTCTGCAGCCTCCCTTCAGGTAGCTGCAGACAGCGATGAGCTCTGCCCTGAGCCTGTATATATAGCTGTATCTATTGTAAATACCTGCTTGTATACTGTGCTAAGCTGTAAATATAAAGCTTCATTCTAATTTCCAGCTCAGATGAGTCTGGTCTGGCTGATTTCTTAGGTGTGTGTGGGGCACCTAACACCCAAACCATCACAATTCCCTTTTGTGTTACGCTTGTTATTATGCATTCAGAGCCTATTAAATGTGTGCTTTCCATCCACCTCCAAAAAGCAGATACTAAGCTTCTGCAGGAATTACCAATCACTGCTTTTAGAGACAAGAAACTGTATTGCTTTTTCCTGTAAAGGAAGAGAAGGATAGACTTTGTCTAAAACCTGGGAACAAACCTTCCTTTACAAGACAAGGGAATCATTTTTATTCCACTCCGTGGATTCAGTGGGCTGCCACAGGCCAGCCATAATCTGTTATTGTTTCCCTGCAACCTTGTACTATTAATTTTAGTTTGTAATGAACTGTCCAGTCTAGTTTAGCTATGGGAACTATGATGGAGCTGCAATATAAATGGTTTATGTCATGCCTTTGTCAAAAGGCTTTTCCCCTGCAGCGCTAGAACGGAATGGAAAAAGCCATTTTAAAGCGAAGCAGCTGAACGCTGGCAAATGCAGTTTGGCAGGAAGGGAATGGGAAAAGCCTTTGCACTGCATTAGGTTTTAGCCATCACAACTTGTGTGGCTTCATTAGTGTTTATACAGAGAGGGCAACAAGGCTGGTGAAGGGCCTGGAACACAAGCCCTATGAAGAGAGGCTGAAGGAGCTGGGGGTGTGCAGCCTGCAGAAGAGGAGGCTCAGGGCAGAGCTCATTGCTGTCTGCAGCTACCTGAAGGGAGGCTGTAGCCAGGTGGGGTTGGGCTCTTCTGCCAGGCAACCAGCAACAGAACAAGGGGACACAGTCTCAGGTTGTGGCAGGGGGGGTCTAGGCTGGATGTTAGGAGGAAGTTCTTTACAGAGAGAGTGATTGGCATTGGAATGGGCTGCCCAGGGAGGTGGTGGAGTCACCGTGTCTGGAGGTGTTGAAGCAAAGCCTGGATGAGGCACTTAGTGCCATGGTCTGGTTGACTGGCTGGGGCTGGGTGCTAGGTTGGGCTGGATGAGCTTGGAGGTCTCTTCCAACCTGGTTGATTCTGTTCTATTCTATTAGCAAAGCCACCGAAACTGTGTGTCTGCACAGTGACACCAGCAAGTACCCCTGGAAGATACCAGAGCCATTCTTAAGCAATTTCTCTTCAGCTGTGACTAACAATGCAGTGATTGCTTCAGTTAAACACCTCGAATTAATTAAACACCCTCAGTTGGGGGCTGTATTACAGCAGACAGGATATGCCCATGTTCGAGACAGCAAACTTGCTTCTTAGTAGAATTCACAGAATCCTAGAATCAACCAGGTTGGAAGAGACCTCCAAGCTCATCCAGTCCAACCTAGCACCCAGCCCTAGCCAGTCAACCAGACCATGGCACTAAATGCCTTATCCAGTCTCTTCTTGAACACCCCCAGGGACTGCAACTCCACCACCTCCCTGGGCAGCCCATTCCAATGCCAATCACTCTCTCTGACAACAACTGAGATGCTTGAATGTCTCCAGAGAAGGGCAACAAGNGAGGAGAAAGTTCTTCAGTGAGAGAGTCATTGGCTACTGGAATGGGCTGCCCAGGGAGGTGGTGGAGTCGCCGTCCCTGGAGCTGTTCAAGGCAGGATTGGACGTGGCACTTGGTGCCATGGTCTAGCCTTGAGCTCTGTGGTGAAGGGTTGGACTTGATGATCTGTGAGGTCTCTTCCAACCCTGATGATACTGTGAGACTGTAACTTCCTCCTAACATCCAGCCTATACTTCCCCCAGCACAACCTGAGACCATGTCCCCTTCAAGGCAGTTTTTGCTGAGTAGGAAACCTTGAATGGCAAAATACAGACTGGTCTCTTGATATGTAATACACATACCAGAGCAAGATACACAATTTAGTTTTCTCTTACACTGACACATGTGCTTGTCCTAGGAGACACAATATAGTCATGGCTGCCATCCCTGGAGGTGTTCAAGCAAAGCCTGGATGAGGCACTTAGTGCCATGGTCTGGTTGATTGGATAGGGCTGGGTGCTAGGTTGGACTGGATGAGCCTGGAGGTCTCTTCCAACCTGGGTGATTCTATGATTCTTTGGTGGTTAGGTTATGGTTGGACTTGATGACTTTCAAGGTGTTTTCCAGCCTTAAAGTTTCTACAATTCTGTGTTTTAACAGACCCTATAATTATAACAATAATAATAATTACTATGAAAGCTCAAAGAGAGCATTAATAGATAAAGCTGACAACAGTTTTACCAATAAATTCCCATTACAATCTGCTTCTGAAATATTTTGATTTAGTTTCTGGTTCACGTTTGATAGAATCAGGTAATGGCTCAGGCTGGAAGGGACCTGAGAGCTCATCTGCTCCAACCTCCCTGCCGTGGGCAGGGACACCTCTCAACTAAACTTAGCTGCTCAAAGCCTCATCCAAACCTGGCCTTGTGCATCTCCAGGGAACAGGCATCTACAACCTCCCTGTGCAACCTATTCCAGAGTCTCACCACCCTCACACTGAAGACCTTCTCTTTCAGCTCCAGTCTAACCCTGCTCTCCCTCAGCTTCAAACCATTCCCCCTTGTCCTGTCTCTAGATAGCCTGATGAAAAGTCCCTCTGCAGCCCTCCTGCAGGATCCCTTCAGCTGTTGGCAAGGAGCTTTGAGATGCCCTTGGAATAGCCTCTTTAGGCTGAAGATCCCCAGCTCCCTCAGCCTATGCTCATGGCAGAAAGTTCAGAGTTTCAGTACAGGTACAAGTTAGGTTTTTTGAGCAGCAACCTGCAGGTTTGACCAAAATCAAGATTCTCTCAAGGCAATCATGCTTCACAGAAATAATTTTCTATTAAAATGCTGATAAGGCAAATCTCCAGTGGGCACATTGTGAGGCACTGAGACTGTAAGAGATGGAGCACTCCATCTCTTTTGGAAGCCTTTGTGATTTCTATTCACACAGTCGTTCTTCTTTGGTATCTGTTTGACCAGCATCTACCTCTTATAAATATTCTAACAGTATTTCCAAAGCTCTTTCAGCTCAGGCAAGTCTCAAAGAGCACCAACAAAGCAGAAGTAACAAATTCAGGCTCCATCTCATTACACAGCCCATGTGAAATGAGGCTGACACAAGCAGATTACTCTCCTTAACATTTCACTCTCGGGCCCTAGTTTAAGAAGAACCTAAGGAAATTTTGCTATTGCAAAGCTGATTCTGGGCAAGAGCTGAGGACAGTTTGCAGAATTTGGCCTTTGTGTTCAGCGAATGACAGGGTGGGAATCTCACATCCTCAGCTACAACTCTTCTCAAGCAGCAAAGGAGCTTACACATGTCCCACCAAAACTAAACGCAGTGCTGTTGGTATCACTGTCAAATGCAAGCTGACTCAGTCTAATACTAATTGCTGCAGCCTGCTTCAGCATGCCTGGGGATGCCACAAACACATATCCCACATAGCTTCTCACAAGGAAGTTGAAGTGTAGGGCCTATCTGGCTGCCAGAAATAAGATTATCATCATTCAAGGACATCACCACAGACATGAGGCATCTGTCGAGCAGGACTTCAGTGCACTGCATGTAAAAACCGTGGCTAGACAATGAGATTTAATATCCTCCCTTTGTACCCCTTAGTCTAGACAATTAGGATGGGCTCATGCCTTTGACTCTGCAAAAAGGACAGCATCCATGTACTTATTAGCTATTACATTTAATCTCTGCCCATGTTAACTGATTTAAGGCATGGATGCTCCTTGACGTGCACAGTCCTCACCTTTGTGTGATCACCGGTTTCAGCAGCAGCACAACTTGGAGTCAAAGAGGAGATGAAAAAGTCAAAGCATCAGAGGAGCAAATACAACTATTTTTAGGTCTAGGTTTTCTCATGCTGCTCTATTTCCTTGCTCTCCACAGCCACCTCCTCTGAAGCCTGAGGGTCATCACTAAATTCCTTTTCTAACCCAAGCCTGAGCAGTCATGTTATGCTCAGTGGCACTGCACAAAAGTATTGGAGAAATACAGCAAATATGGATTTAATCACTCATGTAGGCCTGGAACAAGCTCCAGAGGAGCCTGCAGTGTGAGTGCAGCCCAGACAGCAACCCTGTGCTGGGCTGCAGCAAGAACAGTGGGGCCAGCAGGGCAGGGGAGGGGATTCTGCTCCTTGGCTCTGCTCTCCTCAGACCCCACCTGCAGTCTTGGGTGCAGTTCTGCAGCCCCCAGCACAAGCAGGACATGGAACTGTTGGAGCCAGTCCAGAGGAGGCCACCAAGATGCTGAGAGGGCTGTAGGAGCTCTGCTCTGAGGACAGGCTGAGAGAGTTGGGGCTCTGCAGCCTGGAGAAGAGAAGGCTTCCAGGAGACCCTATAGTAGCCTTCCAGTGTCTGAAAGGGGCTACAGGAGGGCTGAGGAGGGACAATTGACAAGGTCTTGTAAGACAGGATGAGGAAATGGGTTTAAACTGGCAGAGGGGAGATAGAAACTGGATGTTAGGAGGAAGTTCTTTACAGTGAGGGTGGTGAGATGCTGGAACAGATTACCCAAGGAGGTTGTGGATTCTCCCTCCCTGGAGATGTTCAAGGCCAGGCTGGATGAGTCCTTGAGCGACCTGTTCTAGTGGGAGGTGTCCCTGCCTACGGTAGGGGGTTGGAACTGGCTGAGCTTTGAGGTCCCTTCCAACCTAAACCATTCTATGAATCTTTTTGATTGATAAAATCAGGTTAGAAACCTAAATATCAGAAAATGTCTTCCATTGGGTGTTGCTAATGGACAAGGAACAATGAACACAGGCTGGAACCCAAGAAGTTCTACCTCAACATAAGGAGAAGCTTCTTTACTGTGAGGGTGCTGGAGCCCTGGAGCAGGCTGCCCAGAGAGGCTGTGGAGTCTCCTTCTCTGCACACTTTCAAGACCCATCTGTGTGCGTTTCTGTGTGACCTGCCTTAGGGGATGCTGCCCTGGCAGAGGCGTTGGACTTGATGATCTGCAGAGGTCCTCTCCAACCCCTACCGTTCTGTACTCCTCATCTCCATTCCTCAGTGCTACCTTGCTGAGTTTTCAAGAGGTTCTCTGATGCTTTAAACAAGACATTCTAAAAAGTGACCCAAAAAATGCACCTTACCAAACCATGCTTCACAGGCACGGTCAGTGGCCTACACCAGCTCTCCCGAGTGACAGACAAGACCCAGAGGATAAACGCTACCATGCTGGCAACACACAGCAAGGGAGGGATTCTCCCTGAAGAAATGTCCCCTATATTGCACAAACGTTGTGGACACTACAGGAGCAAGCAATGCAAACTCTGACACCACTCAAGACCAGACATTTGGATGCACTTCTTACCTTCACCCACTGGAAACTTGTTGCCAGTTTATGTAGCATATTCCAGACATTTGAAACGGCACCGAAGGAGGCTACGATGACGAACCAGATGCGAGCTTTCTGTTGCCACTTCTCCAGCACTTCAGCTCCGGCTGCAAAGAATGAAAAACCTCATCTGAATCACAGTATCACAGAAATGTCCAAGTGGTCAAAGCCTCTCAGGACCACCAAGTCCAACCTAGAACCCTACTCTGTAAGATTCATCTTAAACCACAGCACTAAGCACTGCATCCAAACCACCCTTAACCACATCCAGGCTGGGTGACTCCACCACCTCCCTGGGCAGCTCATTCCAGTCCCTGACCACTCTCTCCAGGAAAAACTTCTTCCTCATGTCCAATCTAAACCTCCCCAGCTTCAGCTTGAGGCCATTCCCTCTTGTTCTGTCTCCAGTTACCTGTGAGAAGAGCCCAGCAGCAGCCTCCCCACAATGTCCCTTCAGGTAGCTGTAGACAGCAATGAGGTCTGCCCTCAGCCTCCTCTTTTTCACAGTAACCATCCTCAGCTCCTTCAGTTGCTCCTCATTAGATTTATTCTCCAGCCCTCCCTCAACTTTGTTGCCCTTCTCTGGACCTGCTCCAGCACCTCCATATCTCTCTGCTATCACAGTGCCCAAAACTGAACACAATACTTACAAAAACCCCAATGTAGTCTTAGTACCAGAATCAAAGGAAACTAAACGCCAGCCTCAAAACTAGCACAGGAGTCTAGAGTGAGTTTAAAGAGAAGCAACTAAATTACACTTAGAATGGGATAGAATCATAGAATCAACCAGGTTGGAAGAGACCTCCAAGCTCATCCAGCCAGCACCCAGCCCTAGCCAGTCAACCAGACCATGGCACTAAGTGCCTCATTCAGGCATTGCTTGAACACCTCCAGGGATGGTGACTCCACCACCTCCCTGGGCAGCCCATTCCAATGCCAATCACTCTCTCTGCCAACAACTTCCTCCTAACATCCAGCCTAGACCTCCCCTGGCACAGCTTGAGACTGTGTCCCCTTGTTCTGTTGCTGGTTAGAATCACAGAATCAACCAGGTTGGAAGAGACCTCCAAGATGCTTGGGAGAAGAGACCTTAGGAGCCCAAAGAGAAAATGAATAGAGAGCTTTTACTTTAACAGACTTACTACTGCAAGAATGTTTCCATAACTAAAATGCTGGAGGCCATATCAAAATTTCTTTACATCTCCTGAATAAAAAACCCCAAACAACCCAAGGTTCTATGGGAAAAACTTATTCTGGGAACATTATCCAATACAAGACACACTATAGGCAAAATAGTGATAGCTGCAGATACCATCAGCCAACAAGATGTGCTTTGAACATGTCTAAGTGCTCTAAAGGCATATTAGCAAATCAGTTTTTTCACCATGATGATGGAGAAAGGAGCAGATGATTGTTATAAGCAGAGCTACCACTGCAGTAGGGGAAAGGTATCCAGGATAAAACACCTGAAGTAAGAAAATGAGGTGCCTCTGCCTATCAGAAGTTCATCTGCAGTTGTTTTGGTGCTTAAAATGCTTTCCTAAATGGGACAGTGAGTTGAGACCGTCTGTAGAAAGGGAGCAGAGACAAAAAGCAACCAGCTGAACCACTGCCTATGAGCTGAGGTTAAGTATATCCTGAAATTTAAATCAGGAAGTTAGCAAAGGTGACAGCTTCTGGAAGGTGACAGCTTAGCAAGCAGCTCCTCGCCATCCTCTGTGCTTCTGACACTGTAAAATATGGGATTGAAGAGAGAAAAAAAAACTCAGTGTGATCTCTTTTCATTTGATGCTCATTTGATACCTGGGCAGACTCCTCAATGAGTAGTAAATGAATCCTAGAATGGTTCAGATTGGAAGGCACCTCAAGGACCATCCAGTTCCAACCCCCTACCATAGGCAGGGACACCTCCCATTAGAACAGGTCGCTCAAGGACTCATCCAACCCGGCCTTGAACATCTCCAGGGAGGGAGCAGCCAGAACCTCCCTGGGCAACCTGTGCCAGTGTCTCACCACCTCACTGTACAGAACTTCTTCCTAACATCCAGTTTCAATCTCCCCTCTGCCAGTCCAAACCCATTCCCCCTCATCCTGACATTCCCAGACCTTGTCAATAGTCCCTCCCCAGCCTTCCTGTAGCCCCCTTCAGATACTGGAAGGCCACTCCAAGGTCTCCTCAAAGCCTTCTCTTCTCCAGGCTGCACAGCCCCAACTCTCTCAGCCTGTCCTCAGAGCAGAGCTGCTGCAGCCCTCTCAGCATCTTTGTGGCCTCCTCTGGACTGGCTCCAATACTTCCATGTCCTGCTTGTGCTGGGGGCTCCAGAACTGCACCCAGGACTGCAGGTGGGGTCTGAGGAGAGCAGAGCCAAGGGGCAGAATCCCCTCCCTTGCCCTGCTGCCCACACTGCTCTTGCTGCAGCCCAGCACAGGGTTGCTGTCTGGGCTGCACTCACACTGCAGGCTCCTGTTGAGCTTTTCATCACCCCAGACCCCCAGGGCCTGTTCCTCAGGGCTGCTCTCAGCCATTCCCCACCCAGCCTGGAGTTTTGCGTGGGATTGTGCCCACCCAGGTGCAGGACCTTACACTTGGCCTTGTTGAATGTCATGAGGTTGGCCTGGGCACAGCTCTGCAGCCTGTCCAGGTCTCTCTGGATGGATCTCTGCCCTCTACTAAGTCGACTGTGCCACACAGCTTGGTGCCATCTGCACACTTGCTGAGGGTGCACCAAATCCTCTGTCCATGTCACTGGCAAAGATGTCAAACAGCACTGGTGCCAGTACTGACCCCTGAGGGGAGCCACTTGGCACTGGTCTCCAGGTGACACTGTGCCCTTGATCACCACTCTCTGCCTGCCATCACCCAGCCAATTCCTTACCCAGCAGTGCTCCACCCATCCACTCTGTGTGTTTCCAGAGTGGTGACCAGGGTGTCATGTTGGATGGAGTCAAGTGCCTTACTCAGGTCCAGGTAGATAACATCAGTTGCATCCTAGGACTGCTGAATCCTAGAGACTAATTCTAGCCAAGGAAATCAGACTAGATTACCCAGACCTATAAAATGTATTAGTTAATGATTTCTAGGAAGAATTATTGCAAAATAACCTCTGTAATTTGAATTGATATATCCTAATCAGCAATTTTCTGCAATAGCTAATTGTTGAAGCTGTCTCATCTATATCAATCCCCCCATTTTATTCCCATTTCTCACTCCTCTTAAAGCAATCAAGTTTTAATTGCAGGAAACAGTTGAGCAGCAGAGGCCAAATTTCAGAGCTGTTGAGAAGAAATGAACAGGCACTGACTGAAAATTACAGATGCATTGTGTGCATCAACAGATTTCATCCCTACTCCATCAGGGGAAGAAATAATGTGGCCTCTACTGTGACCAAGTCACTAACAAAGCTTCTACAGAGTGACAACCAAGTCACTAACACAGAAAGTACTTGGTCCACAGGAGGGCCACTAAGATCACAGAATCATAGAATCAACCAGGTGGGAAGAGACCTCCAAGCTCATCCAGTCCAACCTATCACAGTCTCACAGTATCACCAAGGTTGGAAGAGACCTCACAGATCATCAAGTCCAACCCGTTACCACAGAGCTCAAGGCTAGACCATGGCACCAAGTGCCACGTCCAATCCTGCCTTGAACAGCTCCAGGGACGGCGACTCCACCACCTCCCTGGGCAGCCCATTCCAGTAGCCAATGACTCTCTCAGTGCAGAACTTTCTCCTCACCTCAAGCCTAAATTTCCCCTGGCACAGCTTGAGGCTGTGTCCTCTTGTTCTGGTGCTGGCCGCCTGAGAGAAGAGAGCAACCTCCTCCTGGCTACAACCACCCCTCAGCACCCAGCCCTAGCCAGTCAACCTGACCATGGCACTGAGTGCCTCAGCCAGGCTTTGCTTGGACAAGGGCTGCAGCACCTCTGCTGTAAGGACAGGCTGAGAGAGCTGGGGGTGTTCAGCCTGGAGAGGAGAAGACTCTGGGGGGCACCTTGGAGCTGACTTCCAGCAGCTGAAGGGATCCTATAGGAAGGCTGCAGAGGGAATTTTCATAAGGGTGTCTGTGACAGGACAAGGGGGAATGGTTTGAAGCTGAGAGACAGCAGGGTTAGACTGGAGCTGAGGAAGAAGTTCTTCGGTATTGGAAGGCACTCCAAGTTCTCATTGGAGTCTTCTCTAGGCTGAACACCCCCAGCTCCCTCAGCCTGTCCTCACAGCAGATTTGCTCCAGCACTTGGATCATCTTTGTGGCTCTCCTCCTCTGGATTCCCACAGCTCTGTGTCCTCCTTGTTCTGGGAACACCACAACTGGGCGCAGTATTTTGAGGTGGGGTCTCACCAGAGCAGAGAGAAGAGGCAGAATCGGGTCAGAGTATGCAATACTTCAACTGCTAAAGACAGGCTCTATTTTCCAGTCACACTGCATTTCAATAGACATCAGAGGTTGCAAATCAGTACTTTCCACAGAGCTAATCATGATCTGAAGAAAATAAATCTTCACATTAACATCAGGCAAGGAGAGAGAAACTCCTTCAGATATCAATTCTGATGAACAGAAACATGGTTTAGGATTGCTGATTCCCAGCAGCAGAAGGAATGGTTTAGCTGATTGCCACAGGGCTATCAGGCACTACTTGTGCTGTATATCATGCTTTTGTTTTCTTCTTTTCTGCTGCACTTGAATACAGCTTCCATGGAAAGGCTCTGCTAAGCCTGCCACCTTTGAAAAAGGGAGAAAAGCCCCAAGAAAAACAACCTGCTGATTTCACAGCGTCACAGGCTCACAGATGTCAGGGGTTGGAAGGGACCCAAAGAGCTCACCGAGTCCAACCCCCCTGGCCAGAGCAGGACCACACAATCTAGCTCAGGTCACACAGGAACACATCCAGACAGCTCTTGAAAGCCTCGAGGGAAGGAAGACTCCACAGCCTCTCTGGGCAGCCTGTGACAGTGCTCTGAGACCTTAAAAGGAAAGAAGTTGCCCCTTGTGTTGAGCTGGAACCTCCTGTGCTGCAGCTCCCATCCATTGCTCCTTGTCCTATCCCCAGGAGCAGTGAGCAGAGCCTGTCCCTCTCCTCCTGACCCCCAGCCCTCAGAGATTTATAGACATTGATTAAATCCCCTCTCAGCCTTCTCTTCTCCAGACTAAGCAGCCCCAGGTCTCTCAGCCTCCTCTCATCAGGCAGTGCTCCTGTCCCCTCATCATCCTTGTAGCCCTCCATTGGACCTTCTCCAGCAGATCCCTGTCCCTCTTAAACTGGGGAGCCCAAAACCAAATGCAGTACTCAAGAAGTCTGACTCCAAGTCCAATTACAATGACAAAAAACTCTTCCCCTCCAAAAACCCCCAACCCCCAAACCACTAAACAGTTCCAAATTTGCCACAGTGATACTTTAAATCAAACCTCCTCAGAAGACTTTGATTTTAGTGTTTTGAAACCTGTGGCTTGGGAGTCACTCTCTGCTTAGAGCCCACTCCAACCACTTTGCAATGTTGCCAGTTAGAGAGAGGAGGTGGAGGGAGGATTAAAAACAACAACCAAGCAAACAACCAACCCCAAGCCCATTGTCACTACAGTAATTATTTCACAATGCCTGATGTTAAATGGGCAGGCCTGTGGGCTCAGGAGCAGCTGAATCCTGCATTGTCCTTGCATGATAAAAAGATCTGGAAGTCTGAAAAGCAGAGGAACCGAATCTCACAGCTTCTTAGGCGTCCCTCTGAAAGGGCCATTGTAACATCATCATAAATCCTGGGCTCCCCAGGCACTTGACAACTAAAGCAGTGGACAATAGAATTCTTGTGTCCAACAAAACACTCCTTGTCTGCCAAGGGGCTTATCTGCTCCATTTACAAATGTCTTTCATTGTACCCAAGTAATTCCCTATTAGGGAAAAAAAATACTATTAGGAGCAGAACTAAATAAATATTCACAGCTTTGAGGTCTGCTTGGCAAAATGAATCAAGTAATACAATTGTGGAGCATGCAGCGGGTGAGACTGAAGGCAAGGAAACCTAGAACCACCCCTCTTGATTTCCCTCTCTCCTTTTCCCTCTTCTCCTGATTGCAGGGAATTACACTGACCACACAGTTGCCTCTGTAAATACAGACCCAGGCACCTTACACACACTTTGAAGGGATGGAAAAGAATGGAAATGTGCAGATATCTTTGCATTTGGTGCAAAACTGCATCCAGTGTGCCTTAAAAATGTCAGATCTTTCCAGCATATTTCCCTCTCTCCTTTTCCCTCTTCTCTTGATTGCAGGGAATTAGACTGACCACACAATTGCCTCTGTAAATACAGACCCAGGCACATTACACACACTTGGGAGGGATGGAAACGTGCAGAGATCTTTGCCTTTGGTGCAAAAGTGCCTCCAATGTACCTTAAGTAAAGTCAAATCTTTCCAGAGTATTTCCCCCTCTCCTTTTCCCTCTTCTCCTGATTGCAGGGAATTAGACTGACCACACAGTTGCCTCTGTAAATACAGACCCAGGTACATTACACACACTTGAGAGGGATGGAAATGTGCAGAGATCTTTGCATTTGGTGCAAAACTGCATCCAGTGTGCCTTAAACAAAGTCAAATCTTTCCAAAGAGCAATTACAGGGATTAGATTGGGACCTACCTGAGAGTTACAGAAATCAACTTGGGATATATCTGAGAATTTAATGAAACAGAGACAAATTATTTACAATCATAATAAGATTTCAGCTGGAGATTTGTGTTTAGGTCCTTGCTGCTGAGAGATACAAAGGTTCCTTTGCATAGGAACATAGAATCAACCAGGCTGGAAGAGACCTCCCAGATCATCCAGTCCAACCTAGCACCCAGCCCTGTCCAGTCAGCTAGACCATGGCACTATGATTCTATGACTATAACTTAAATGCTCAGAAAAAGTGCGAGTGCTTTGCAGGGGAGATGGTGCAGGCAAAGTAAAGCTGGTATGAGCCAAGAGCCTCTTGCTGAAGGCTGAACCTTGCCGTGTTGGCCTGCCTCAGGAGAAGTGTGGCCAGCAGGTGGAGGGAGGTGATTCTCCCCCTCTGCTCCACTCTGGTCAGACCCCACCTGGAATACTGCATCCGGTTCTGGAGCCCCCATTACAAGAGGGATGTGGAGATGCAGGAGTGTGTCCAGAGCAGGGCCAGGAGGATGCTCAGAGGGCTGCAGCAGCTCTGCTGTGAGCACAGCCTGAAAGAGTTGGGGCTGTGCAGGCTGCAGAAGAGGAGGCTCCCAGGTGACCTTCTTGTGGCCTGCCAGGATCTGAAGGGGGTCTACTAAAAGGCTGGAGAGGGACTTTTGAGGCTCTCAGGGAGTGACAGGACTGGGAGGAATGGAGCAAAGCTGGAGGTGAGGAGATTCAGACTGAACATGAGGAGAAAGCTCTTCAGCATGAGAGTGGTGAGAGGCTGGAATGGGTTGCCCAGGGAGGTGGTTGAGGCCCCATGCCTGGAGGTGTTTCAGGCCAGGCTGGCTGAGGCTGTGTGCAGCCTGCTCTAGGGTAGGGTGTCCCTGGGCATGGCAGGGGGGTTGGAACCAGATGATCCTTCCAACCCTGATTGATGCTATGACTGCCCAAGCTCCCCTCCCTCTCCAAGCTGCTATCATCTGGATCAATATCATCTGCACAAAGTTACTCTGATCCTTCAGGCAGTTCCCAGCTCAGAAATATGTCTTCAGCAAAGATCTGTTTCCTGCCAGCTCTCTCCTAGTTCTATTCCAGTTCCTACTACACGACACCCAACCACACCAGAGTCTTTATAGAGTCACTGGGCCCTGTTTAGGTAAAAAAGAAAATGGATCTGCACTGAAGTTTCAGTCTCTTAGTGCAAAACTGGCATTTAACCCTGCCAGAGACTATAAATCTGGGTGCCTTGACTAGGATGGTTGTGTCCTTGGCTACATATAAATTGCTCCTCTGAGCTATTATCTAAGCATCTAAATAAGCTTATGCTTAGAATCACCTCCCAGGAGAATCTATCTTTTTCCACTTAACTACAGGCAGCTAAGTCAGGCAATGTGAATTCCCCACATGCAGTAGCCAACACCAATGACTGGAAGTGGGAAGTGACCTCCAGAGGTCATCTGGTCCAACTCCCTCGCTGAAAGCAGCACCAATTTCCAAGTTACTTGAGGTTATTAGGGCTGCCACTTCGTTATTGTTAACAGCTGAAATTAGCAGCATGGCCAAGGTCTCCCTGTGGCACCAACTCTTTAAGGGCTTACCAGCTTCTGCTGAAAGAAAAGGAACAAAGCCAGTGGGCAAGAACTGCACCAGAAAACACAAAGGGCAATCCTGCATAGTCTGCCTCATAAATCATAGAACTGTTTGGGTTGGAAAAGTCCTCTAAGGTCATTGAGTCCAACCTTCAACCCAACACCACCGTGGCCATTAAACTATCACCTGAAGTGCCATCTCCAGATGTTTCTTGAGCATCTGCACCACCTCCCTGGGCAGGCTGTTCCAGTGCCTGACCATACTTTCCAGAAAGAAAGGCCCAAATCAATACATCTGTACACAGCTACAGGGCCCCTTGGAAAGCCCCAGCCAGGCTTGGCTTCAACAACCCCAGGGATGGTGACTCCAGCACCTCCCTGGGCAGCCCATTCCAATGCCAATCACTCTCTCTGACAACAACTTCCTCCTAACATCCAGCCTAGACCCCCCCTGGCACAACTTGAGACTCTGTCCCCTTGTTCTGTTGCTGGGTGCCTGGGAGAAGAGACCAACCCCACCTGGCTACAGCCTTCTTTCTCTCCAGCTTCATCACCTTTCTCTGGACACATTCCAGTGTCTCCAACCTAGAACCCTACTCTACAAGATTCGCCTTAAACCACAGCCCTAAGCACCACATCCAAACCAGCCTTAAACACATCCAGGCTGGGTGACTCCACCACCTCCCTGGGCAGCTCATTCCAGTCCCTGACCACTCTCTCCAGGAAAAACATTGTCCTCATGTCCAGTCCAAACCTCTCCAGTCTCAGCACAAGGCCACCCCCCCTTGGTCTGTCTCCAGTTCCCCGTGAGAAGAGCCCAGCAGCAGCCTCTCCACAACGTCCCTTCAGGTAGCTGTAGACAGTTTTAGACGACACTTGAAGGCTTCAGATTGTTTTCATTGCCTCCTGCTTCGGAGGTTGAAAAGGTTCACATCTGTTTCCTACAGTCCTGTTGGAGCTACATTTTCAACCAGTGATCTGCATGAAACGAGGCTTTGAGAAGAGATTTTGAACCAAATAGTTGCACCACCAGAAGGAAAGAAGGATCTAGTGGAGGACAGGTGAGCAAAAGACAAAACCCAAGGAGATTCCACACAAAGTTCTGACCTAAGCAGTAGATATTGTTTCTCTTTCTTAGGGACTGTGCTCATTTTAACTTACACTCTCAGTATCAAACTGTTTTCCCATCTCTTCACCGCACTGTGAGTGTTGCCCAGCACTCAGCAACGCCACAAGCAGGGGAACAGTGAGCCTGACTGCTGCCAAACACTCTGCATCGACAAAGACTTGGCTGCCCTGAAGCCTAAGGCAGGCCACACCTTGAGTGCTGTGTCCAGTTCTGGGCTCCTCAATTCAAGAGAGATGTTGAGGTGCTGGAAGGTGTCCAGAGAAGGGCAGCAAGGCTGGGGAGGGGCCTGGAGCACAGCCCTGTGAGGAGAGGCTGAGGGAGCTGGGGGTGTGCAGCCTGCAGAAGAGGAGGCTCAGGCAGAGCTCATTGCTGTCTGCAGCTACCTGAAGGGAGGTTGTAGCCAGGTGGGGTTGGGCTCTTCTGCCAGACAACCNTCTATGATTCTATGTTGCTAAGATGGGAAGGCAGAAACTGACAAACCAGAAAGGCTACTTTTGAGGAGGCTTTATTTAATGCTTGTGAGTCCACGTGTGCTCTCCCAAGAGATAAAAACACATCTCAATGCTTTTCAGAATATTAACAGAATTCAGATTAAAGCCCAAAACTAATCTGTCCCAGGCCAAAGCAAATATCAGGAAGAGAAAAGGCTCATGTGGACTCACATGGAATAAATTAGGCCCCCTCAAAAAATCTCTTTACAGGTCATATGAGCACCCAGGCTCTGTGCTCAGCCAATACAAGATGACTTTATCAGGTTCTTTCTTGCTTTTGGCTCGTAAGTGCCTGAAGGTAGATGACAAGCCCTTGAGGACAAAGTCTGTATTAATTAGCTTCATGCTGCTCCAGTCCCATCGTATCCAGGTGCCTTGGATGCAAGTGGACTGGGAGGCCTGGAGGCAGGCATGTTCTGTCATTTTCAATATCACCAACCCAGCCCACCACTTCAAGAGCTCCAACTTCTCTGAGTTCCTTCTGAAAGCTAAATTTGGAAGAAGAGGATCCACAGCAAGGAGATACACACTTGATACTGTGCTAGTTTGAGCCTAGCTAGAATGTTCTGGTGAGAAGGACTAGACCATGGGCTGTGAAATGAAAACAATGGTGAGG
>WAAF01003925.1:12719-29600 GCA_013400475.1 Tricholaema leucomelas | reverse complement strand
CATTGTGCCAGCTGCAAATATAAGCTTCATTCATATTTCCAGAGCTGGCTGAGTCTAGTCTGGGTGATTTCTAAAGTGGGGGGGGTGGGGGACACCCAAACCATCACAGATACATACACATCTCCAGCTACATGTGCTTGTTAATAAACATTAATCACAGAATGGCTCAGCTCAGAAGGGACCTTGGTGTTCACCCACTCCAACCTCCCCACCATGGGCAGGGACACCTCTCAGCTACACTCAGCTGCTCAAGCCCTCATCTGATCTGGCCTTAAAATCCCCCCAAAAGGAGGCAGCCACAGCCTCCCTGGGCAGCCAGTTCCAGAGTCTCACCACCCTCACACTGAAGAACTTCTTCCTCAGCTCCAGTCTAACCCTGCTCTGCCTCAGCTTCAAACCATTCCCCCTTGGCCTGTCTCTAGACACCCTGCTGAAAAGTCCCTCTGCAGCCTTCCTGCAGGATCTCTTCAGCTATGAGCAGGCAGCTCTCAGGTCCCCCTGGAGCCTTCTCTTCTCCAGGCTGAACACCCCCAGCTCCCCCAGCCTGTCCTCTCAGCAGAGGTGCTCCAGCCCTTGAATCATCTTTGTGGCCTCCTCCAGACTCACTCCAGCAGCTCATGTCCCTCATGCTGGGGACACCAGAGCTGGATGGAGTATTGGAGGTGAGGTCTCACCAGAGCAGATAAAGGAGTAGAATCCCCTCTCTTGCCCTGCTGCCCACACTCCTTTTGATGCAGCCCAGCACACAACTGCCTTCTGGGCTGCATGAGGGCACTGCTGGTTCACAGGGAGCTTTATCATGCATACATCTACATCCACACACACAAATATAGATGCATGAAATACATGCCTATGTATGTATGGACACCCACAGACAGCTCTGGGTACCACCCTGTAGGTAATTGGACTTCTTTGCATTTGGAAAAAAGTCTTTCTTTGCCCTCCCAGAACTTTGCTAACAAACAAACTCAAATGCATGCTCCTCAAGGACCACCAGTGAAGTGGGTAAACATTATACACACCAAGCACACAAACCCAGTTATTAGCTTTGCAAGAGGCAGACAGAACTGCTCTAAAGCCTTTTAAGTCATCCTAGAACTCAGCTTCCACTGAGTCAGAGGCTCCCAGAGTGGGATCCAGTCATCATTACAGCAACTTCTCCCTTCAGATTTCTTGTTTCTTGTTTGCTTCCTCCCATTACCATTTCCATATTCACATTCTGTGGTGCTTTTCCTCCCCCAAAACACATGTGGCCAGATCCTTCCTCTGCAGCCAGTTCTACTGACTGTCTTCACTTGCATTTGGTGCTCTATTTATCTCATCCTCCTCTGCTGCCAATTTCAGTAGGCTGTTCTCTGTTTCTTTCCTCTGGCTTTCTCCTGCTCTCTTTTATTAATCTCTTCTAGTGACCTGAAAAACCTAAAAATTGAGAGTCACTGAAGTATATGCTGAATGCCCCCATTAGTTAAGCTGTAGGGGACACTCAGCACAGGAAGAAAAAATAGATAAAACCCCAAACCAAAAAGCCTAACCTTTCAAAAAACCTTTACAGAAACGTTCTGCAGAATCATCCTGCTGGTTCCAAGGCTACAGGAGACACCCCAGAAAGAATAATTCTGGGACATCAGAGGTACTATAAAGCAGAAGAGCTCAGAATTTGTCCAAGAGACTCAACAGAGAGAAGTTCTTTGGTCTTAGGGACATTTTTTTCCCCCTTACATTCTCCCTTTTATTAATAAGTAAAGAAGAGAGGAGCTGTTCAAAGTCACCACAGAGGGCTGACATTTCTGAGTGTCTCTGCACCTCATTCAACTCACTGAATGTCTCTGTCAGCCCAGGAAGATTCCACCATTCATTTTGGGAAGCCTACTGCAAGCCCAGCAATGACTCTTCAAACATTTGGAAACCTTTCTAAGGAAGTTCAAGTCATTCTTATTCCTGGACCAAATAGACTTCTTTTCCTATTTCCCTCCATCCTTCTCTCAAATTCCCAGAGGTCAGAGCTTGTCTAGATCTAGGGAGGGCAAAAGGAAGGGAAAATGGGTAGTAAACTCATTTTGGGTCAACCAGAAGGCGCTGAATCTCTCTTTCCCAGTTGTCATAGAAGCACAGAATCAAACAAGTTGGAAGAGACCTCCAAGCTCATCCAGTCCAACCTAGCACCCAGCCCTATCCAGTCAACCAGACCATGGCACTAAGTGCCCCAGCCAGGCTTTGCTTCAACACCCCCAGGGATGGTGACTCCACCACCTCCCTGGGCAGCCCATTCCAATGCCAATCACTCTCCAACCTATCTGGTCTTGAGAAAAGCCATAGAACAACCTAGGTTGGAAGGGACCTCAGAGCTCATCTGCTCCAACCTCCCTGCCACGGGCAGGGACACCTCTCAACTAAACTCAGCTGCTCAAGGCCTCATCCAAACCTGGTCTTGAACATCTCCAGGGAACAGGCATCTACAACCTCCCTGTGTAACCTATTCCAGAGTCTCACCACACCCACACTGAAGACCTTCTTTCTCAGCTCCAGTCTAACCCTGCTCTCCTTCAGCTTCAAACCACAGAATCATAGAATCAACCAGGTTGGAAGAGACCTCCAAGATCATCCAGTCCAACCTAGCACCCAGCCCTATCCAATCAACCAGACCATGGCAGTAAGTCTCTAGACACCCTCATGAAAAGTTCCTCCGCAGCCTTCCTGTAGGATCGCTTCGAGTACTGGAAAGCAGCTCTAACGTGCCCCCAGGAGCCTTCTCTCCTCCAGGCTGAACACCCCCAGCTCCTCAGCCTATCCTCACAGCAGTGGTGCTGCAGCCCTTCAGTAGACAACCAGCAACAGGACAAGGGGACACAGTCTCAAGCTGTGCCAGGGGAGGTCTAGGCTGGATGTTAGGAGGAAGTTGTTGGCAGAGAGAGTGATTGGCATTGGAATGGGCTGCCCAGGGAGGTGGTGGAGTCACCATCCCTGGAGGTGTTCAGGAAAAGCCTGGATGAGGCACTTAGTGCCATGGTCTGGTAGACTGCATAGGGCTGGGTCCTAGGTTGGACTGGATGATCTTGGAGGTCTCTTCCAACCTGGCTGATTCTGTGATTCCATTTCAGCTGCATCATGTAATGAAGTGCTTGTGACAGTGCAGCTCCCAGCCAAAATTCAGCAGAACCACCAAGAGTGTGAATATTTAACATTTGCCTGCTATTCATTCTGCTCCCAAACACCACTGAGACTTTGATTTTCTGTAGTGCAATCATTATAAGCTGTGAGTGCATTAGGAGGTTTCTTCAAAACAATGACTGTGCAATAGAAATCAGCATAACCAAATAGTAACAGAGGAAGCCCTCTGCATATTTGGGAGGAACTACATAATTAGCCAAGAATTCCTACTGCTATCGAAGGGAGCTCTGTCTGGTGGAGAGAGTCCTATGTGCTATAAAGGCATTGGCTTTAAGCAGTCAGGGTTGGAAGGGACCAAAAGGATCAGCCAGTTCCAACTCCCCTGCCATAGGCAGGGACATCTCACACTAGATCAGGCTGCCCACAGCCTCATCCAGCCTGGCCTTAAACACCTCCAGGGATGAGGCTACCACCACCTCCCTGGGCAACCCATTCCAGGCTCTCACCACTCTCACAATGAAGAGCTTCTTCCTAACATCCAGTCTGAATCTACCCATTTCCAGCTTTGTTCCAGTGCTAGCACTATTTGACAACCTAAAAAGTCCCTCCCCAGCTTTCTTGCAGCCCCCTTAAGATAATGAAAGGCCATAAGAAGGTCACCTCAGAGCCTTCTCCTCTCAAGACTGAACAGCCCCAACTCCTCGGTCTGTCCTCACAGCAGAGCAGCTTCAGCCCTCTGATCATCCTTCTCTGGACACCTTCCAGCACCTCCCTATCTCTCTTGTCCCAGGGGCTCCAGAACTGGATGCAGTACTGCAGGTGGGGTCTCAGCAGTGTGGAGCAGAGGGGCAGGATCACATTCCTGGCCCTGCTGCCCACACTGCTCTTGCTGCAGCCCAAGCTCTGGTTGCTCTCTGGGCTGCCAGAGCACACTGACAGCTCAGGCTGAGCTTCTCCTCCACCAGCACCCCCAAGTCCCTCTCCTCAGGGCTGCTCTGGAGCCTGTCACTGCCCAGCCTCTATTGGTGCTTGGCATTGCCTTGACCCCAATGAGCTCTAAAGTGCTGTACCTGCAGGAATCATCTAAGAAACTCATTCAACTGACCTCCAAGATGACTGAAAGCTGGGAACCTAACTCTACTCTTTTAAACTATGTCAGCAAGGCAGCTGGTTGCCTTCTTTTGGAAGAAAGCTTCCCCTGTCACAACCAAGGGAACCCTATGAGGAGAGGCTGAGGGAGCTTGGGGGTGTGCAGCCTGCAGAAGAGGAGGCTGAGGGCAGAGCTCATTGCTGTCTACAACTACCTGAAGGGAGGCTGTAGCCAGGTGGGGTTGGTCTCTTCCCCAGACAGGCAGCAACAGAACAAGGGGACACAGCCTCAAGCTGTGCCAGGGGAGGTCTAGGCTGGATGTCAGGAGGAAGTTGTTGGCAGAGAGAGTGATTGGCATTGGAATGGGCTGCCCAGGGAGGTGCTGGAGTCACTGTGCCTGGAGGTGTTCAAGCAAAGCCTGGCTGGGGCACTTAGTGCCATGGTCTAGCTGACTGGATGGGGCTGGGTGCTAGGTTGGACTGGATGAGCTTGGAGGTCTCTTCCAACCTGGTTGATTCTATTCTATTCTATTCTATTACTGCTTATAAAAGGGTGCCAAACACTACCATAGCTAGTCAACAAGCAACACTGCCTGGGGAAGTGACCTAATGCCTAACCAAAATCAAAGCAAACTTCATAACAGGGAAAGAAGTTGCTCTGCCATTGTGCAAGTGTGGACTTCAGCAAAAGCATGGCAAGGTCTGCTTGATAGCAGCTCATCTAAATCCACACAACTGTGAGAGTTGTTTTTTTGCACAGCAGTAACATTTTTTCTGTCCTTTTCAACTGCATTGGGCAGGGATGGAAGAATGGGATGGGGAACTTAGTGCCATGGTGTAGTTGATCGGATAGGGTTGGGTGATAGGTTGGAGTGGATGAGTTTGGAGGTCTCTTCTAACCTGGCTGATTCTATGATTATTCCAGACCATAACCTAAGCCTCCTGGGTGGGCTTGGGCAGCTTTGCTGGGAGTATCCCCACAGTACATTGCTGGCAGATGTGAGCATTTTCCTGCCTGAGCGCTGAGCTGAGTGGAGGCTGAATAAATGCAGTCAGGGAGGCACACTGTGCCCAACACATGAAGTCCTGCTGTTGAGCTGAGGCAAATGAGCTTGTGATCAGACCTGCTAATTCAGATTTGGCAGTGTGATAGACAGGTTTGTGTAGCTCTGGTGGGCTGAGATTCCATCTGCCAACAATAGACTCTGTCAACATGCCCTCTGCTCCTCAGCTCCCTCACGAAACTAGAGATAATAATTAACGCCTGGATCGTCAAGTGACAGTGTGAAGGTGATGTCAATCTGCTCTCACAAGGCATGCCAAGGTGCTCTAGAACTAGAATCATGTAGCTGTGTAGTTCTCACTTCAAGGAGCAAACCTTCTGTCGTGTGTCTGCTGTGCAACTCAGCCAAAACAAAGCCATATACACACCCAACGGTCGACTTGCTGAGCCCTCCAGTTGGGTGCTATGGAGAGATGCTCACATGTCATAGAATGGTTTCAGAGATGCAGCTGGGTTGCAAGAGATCTCCAAAGGTCTAGTCCAATCCCCATGCATAGATTCATAGAGCGGTTTAAGCTGCAAGGGACCTTAAAGATCATTTAGTTTCAACCCCTCTACCACAGGCAGGGACACCTCCCACTAGCCTAGGTTGCTCAAGATCTCATCCAACCTGGCCCTGAACACCTCCAGGGAGGGAGCATCCACACCCTCCCTGAGCAGCCTGTGCCAGTGTCTGCCCACCCTCATTGTCAAGAATTTCTTCTAAATCTCCAGCCAAAACCTGCCCTCTTCAAGCTCGAAGCCATTGCCTCTCACCCTACCATTACAAGCCCCTGTCAAAAGCCTCTCCCCAGCTTTCCTGTAGCCTCCTTCAGGTCCTGACAGGCTGCTCTAAGGCGTCCTCAAAGCCTTCTAATCCCCAGGCTGAACAGCCCCAACACCCCCAGCCTGTCCCCACAGGGAAGGCTCTCCAGCTCTCTGATCATCTTTGCTGATTTCTCTGGACCCACTCCAGCAGCTCTTAGTCCCTCCTAAGCTGGGGGCACCAGAACTGGATGCAGTGCCTGTGCTAGTTTGAAGCTAGCTAGAATGTTTTGGTGAGAAGAACTAGATTACAGGCTGTGAAAGGAAAACAGAATGATGTCTACTTCACTTACAGGCTTGCTGAGATGCATAAGAACAAGAATCCAAACACAGACAGGGGAGTCGCACTTCTCTCTAGCCTCTCTGCCATCTCTCTGATTAAGCCACTTGGCTTCCTAACCCCCTGGCCAAACCTCCATTCTTCCTTGGGACTGAGGTAAGGTAGAGGGGTGGGAGAAGGTGGAAGGGTGGTTGGGAGCCCCCCCTGGGGACTCAGGTTTCTGGGAGGGGAGTTGTGTTTCTGTATTGCCTTTTCCCTTGTCTATTTCTGTCTATAGCTGTATATACTGTAAATATCTGCTTGTCTATTGAGCTAAGCTGTAAATAGAAGCTTCATTCAAATTTCCAGAGCCAGTAGAGTCCAGTCTGGGTGAATTCCAAAGTGTGGGGAGGGTGGGTAACACCCAAACCATCACAGTGCCCCAGGTGGGGTCTCAAGAGAGCAGAGGGGCAAATTCACCTCCCTCACCCTGCTGGCCATACTTGGATATTATAGAATCATAGAATGGTTTAGGTTGGAAGGGACCTCAAGGCTCATCCAGCTCCAACCCCCTGCCATAGGCAGGGACACCTCCCACTAGAACAGGTTGCTCAAGGCCTCATCCAGCCTGGCCTTAAACACCTCCAGGGAGGAAGCATCCACAACCTCCCTGGGCAACCTGTGCCAGTGTCTCACCACCCTCACTGTAAAGAACTTCCTCCTAACATCCAGTCTAAATCTCCCCTCTGCCAGCTTTAACCCATTCCCCCTCGTCCTGACATTCCCAGACCTTGTCAATAGTCCCTCCCCAGCCTTCCTGTAGGCTCCCTTCAGATACTGCAAAGCCACTCTAAGGTCTCCTCGAAGCCTTCTCCTCTCCAGGCTGCAGAGCCCCAACTCTCTCAGCCTGTCCTCAGAGCAGAGATGCTGCAGCTCTGGTCATCTTCATGGCTCTCCTCTGGACCCTCTCCAGCAGTTCCATGTCCTTCTTGTGCTGGGGGCTCCAGAACTGCACACAGTACTCCAGGTGGGGTCTGAGGAGAGCAGAGTAAGGCTCCCTTCAGATACTGCAAAGCCACTCTAAGGTCTCTTCTTCAGGTTTGCACGAGTTAGGAGCATTTGACAATCAGACATATCTAAACAACCTGATAATTTGCTTTCAGTATCAACCTCAGTGAGTTACAGGGGAACAAGTCACCTAATAATCTTAGCTGAGGGTAGAGACCCTTGCTGACTCTCCAAGTCAGTACTCACAGCATAACCTAGTCCTCCTTTACAGACATCACTTTGCACGCTCAATTATGGCTGAACACTTCAGGAACTGCACTGCAGAAGTTTCAGAGGACAACAATAAGCTTCCCCACTCCCTTTGTAAAAAGAAAACTAATTATTCCTTCTGTCAGTCTCCCACAAAACGTTCATTGTTTTCACATTATTGCTTACTTATTAACTGCAGTGCAGAGAGAAAGAGAGAGGATGAGGAACAAACCACTGAAACTCCACCAAAAGTCGGATTTCTGCCATTTATCTTCTGTAATTTATTCATATTCTGCTTTTATGCTTTTATGCTTTTTGTTTTTCAGGGCACTGGAACTTCCCCTGACCACATTTAAGAAAATAAAGCCCAACAGTCTTCCACATCAAGACAATATTGGTTTGTGGGTGGTTACATCAACCATCTTCCCCAGGGACTTTGTGAGGAGAGATCTTACGGTGTTGAGAAATCATAGAATCAGGCAGGGTTGGAAGGGACCACAAGGATCAGCCAGTTCCAGCTCCCCTGCCATGCCCAGGGACACCCTAACCTAGATCAGGCTGGCCAGAGCCTCATCCAGCCTGGCCTTAAACACCTCCAGGGATGGGGCCTCAACCATCTCCCTGGGCAACCCATTCCAGGCTCTCACCACTCTCATGGTGCAGAACTTCCTCCTCGGCTCCGCTCTGAATCTCCCCACCTCCAGCTTTGCTGCATGAATAAATACATAATGCTGTGACTCAAAAAGTCAGGATTTCACAGAATCACAGAATCCAGCAGGTTGGAAGAGACCTCCAAGCACATCCAGTCCAACCTAGCACCCAGCCCTGGCCAATCAACCAGACCATGGCACTAAGTGCCCCAGCTAGGCTTGGCTTCAACACCTCCAGACACAGCGACTCCACCACCTCCCTGGGCAGCTCATTCCAGTGCAAATTCCACATCCCAATTATGGCACAAAGAAATGGCCTAAAGTTGCAAGTTTCAGAGCAAAACCTCATATTGCCTCAGCCAGATAAATTTAGATGACAGGAAAGCTCTCACATCTGCACAGCATCAGGGCAAAATGCCCTTACAGTGCATGTGAAAAGGCTCCCCCCTCCGGGGCTCACACTGGAGCATCTGTAACTCTGAGCTAAAGACAGCCACAAGCTGCTCTCCTCTCTTCGTGGTCTACAGCAACGGGCACTGGCAGCCCAGAAGGCAGATGTGTCCTGGGCTGCATCAGAAGCAGTGTGATCAGTATGACAAGGGAGGTGGTTCTGCCTCGCTGCTCTGCTCTACTGATATCCCCACCTGCAGTACTGCATCTAGTTCTAGAGTCCCCAACACAAGGAGCATGTGAAACTGTTGGAGGAGGCCATGAAGATGATCAGAGGGCTGGAGAGCCTCTCCTATGAGGAGAGGCTCAGAGAGCTGGGGCTATTCAGCCTGGAGAAGAGAAAGCCCAGGAGGTGGTGGAGTCATTGTCCCTGGTGGTATTTATAAGCCATGTGGATGCGTGGTTTAATGGAAGTAGCTTGGCAGCAGTGGTGGGATCATAGAATCAGCCAGGTTGGAAGAGACCCCCAAGCTCAGCCAGCCCAACCTAGCACCCAGCCCTAGCCAGTCAACCAGACCATGGCACTAAGTGCTCCATCCAGGCTTGGCTTCAACACATCCAAGCATGGCAACTCCACCACCTCCCTGGGCAGCCCATTCCAATGCCAATCACTCTCTCTGCCAACAACTTCCTCCTAACATCCAGCCTAGACCTCCCCTGGCACAGCTTGAGACTGTGTCCCCTTGTTCGGTTGCTGCTTGCCTGGCAGAAGAGCCCAACCCCACCTGGCTACAGCCTCCCTTCAGGCAGTTGTCGACAGCAATGAGCTCACCCCTGATTGTGGCAAGTGGTTGGACTTGGTCTCAAAGGTCTCTTGCAGCCTGAACAGTTGTGTGATTGCATAACTGCTACCTAAGCTCTTGTGTGTACAGAGTGAGTGACTGTCTAAAGATGCTTCAGGGATATGCCAGACTCAGGAGAGCCCAAGGGGCACCACATGGCACCATACCTGTGTTTAGCAGTCTGCCACCTCTCGCAACAGATGCCTCTGCTTTGCTCTGGCAGGTCAGGGATTATAGAGGACCCCAGGCTTGCTAAACTCAGCTCTGAGTAGAACAGAGCAACTTGTGAAACACAAAGACAAGTTGAGCTGTTCTGAGAAAAGAAGGAAAAATCAAGAGTGAGCAGAGTTTAAGAATGAAGCCAGCAAGCTTTGAAGAGCCAGCAGGCTCCTATGTTAGCCATATGCCTTCATATGTCTGTTCTGTGGGAGTGTTACAGCTCCTGCTGTTCCATTCTTCACTTTTGAAAAGGAAATGTTACAGGGCCACGAGGACTCACAAACATTTGTTGACATTTCTTCTGGGTCAGCCTTAGGAGGCCTGTGAGAATTCCAACATATGGCAGTATTTAGTGGCATGAGGGAATGGGTTGGTGCAGAGAAAAAGCAGGCTTTAGCTGCAAAGCACTTTAATCCAGCAGAAAGGTCTTACATTTCTTTTGTTTTGGCCCAGATCCAAGCTCTTCTCATTTTATGTTTTTTACTCCACATCACCTTTTCAAATCAACAGCTGCTGATCAGCTGAGCTGCTGCTAGGAAATCTTCTACAATGGTTTCTGCTGTCCTCCACACTGACAATACTGTGAACTGGGGGGTTGCAGAGCAAACAGAGTTGCTGTGTGACATCCCAAGGAAGGAAGACTACATAGCCATGATTTTATGGCAAGTTATCACAGGATCAACCAGGTTGGAAGAGACCTCCAAGCTCATCCAGCCCAAGCAACTGTTNGGAGGTCTAGGCTGGATGTTAGGAGGAAGTTGTTGTCAGAGAGAGTGATTGGCATTGCAATGGGCTGCCCAGGGAGGTGCTAGAGTCACTGTCCCTGGAGGTGTTCAAGCAAAGCCTGGATGAGGCACTTAGTGCCATGGTCTGGTTGATTGGCCAGGGCTGGGTGCTAGGTTGGGCTGGATGAGCTTGGAGGTCTCTTCCAACCTGGTTGATTCTATGATTAACCTAGTGTCCCATTGTCCTGTTGCTGCTTGCCTGGCAGAAGATATCCCCACCTGGCTACAGCCTCCCTTCAGGTAGTTGCAGACAGCAAGTTAGGATCATTTGCTAGGATAAACCATAATAATCACAGTTATCTGTGTCCAGTTGAGTGCCCAATAACTTCTGCTGTCCAATCCAAACCCACTGCAGCCCAATTGTCAGCAATAATTAGCAAAGCTGGTGGCTGCCTGTATCAGAAGGATCACAGCTGAGGTTTTGTTATTCCCCCCACCTGGCCTGGAGTACAGATTCAGTCAAGATCCCTTCCACTGATATGAAATGTAATAAAATACAGCAGCTCAAGCAACAACCCTTTTCATCATCAACCAATACAAATGGCTTTGCTGCACTGAAACAACAAAGATGATGAGAGCCACTCAGATGACAGCTGATTTATACTCACAATTTAGCCCCACGAAATTAGGAGAAAGCAGATAAGCCAAACACAAAACTCAGCACCAGTTTTTAAGAGCTGGAGCCACCCCTGATGTACTACCCTGGCAAGACAACAGCAGCAGTTTGATGCCTGTGCTCTCATTAGGAACATCTCTGCACTATTTAGCAGGCACTTCCTCCTCCTTCATCACCATTTAGTACAATCCCAAATAAACTGCATACCATTCAGGAGTAAATTCTTCCTGCTCTTGGGAAGAACTCCAATTCAATAAACTGATGTTAACCTTTCTATTGGCTTGCATTGCATACCAGCATGTTTTCAGGAACAGATTCAGCTCAGAATTTTCTCTCAGGTAGTTTTTGGCTGGAATCAAAACATCTTCTAGGTGCTACCTGTTTAACGGCAGCTAAGGATTAACCAGTTTCAGCTGGCAGGCAGGAGAGAGGTCTTTAAGAACAGCACAACTCTTTCAGGGTGGCCAAAATGCCACAGAATGGCTCAAGTTGGAAGGAACCTTAGAGATCATCTACCCCAAACTCCCTGCCCTGGGCAGAGACACCTCTCAGCTAGACTCAGCTACTCAAGGCTCATCCAACCTGGTCTTGAAAACCCTTAGGAATGAGGCATCCACAGCCTCCCTGTGCAACTTATTCCTGAGTCTCACCACCCTCATACTGAAGAACTTCTTCCTCAGCTCCAGCCTAAGCCTTCTCCAGCTTCAAATCATTCTCCCTTGAGAAGAGCAAGAGAAGTGTGGCCAGCAGGGTGAGGGAAGTGATCCTGCCCCTCTGCTCCACACTGCTGAGACCCCACCTGGAGTAGTACATCCAGCTCCGGAGCCTNGAGTGGTGAGAGGGTGGAATGGGTTGCCCAGGGAGGTGGTTGAGGCCCCATGGCTGGAGGTGTTTCAGGCCAGGCTGGCTGAGGCTGTGGGCAGCCTGCTCTAGGGTAGGGTGTCCCTGGGCATGGCAGGGGGGTTGGAATTGGCTGATCCTCGTGGTCCCTTCCAACCCTGACTGATTCGATGATACCACTGCAATGTCCCTTGGTGTTCTCAGGCTTTTTGAGAGTATAACAAATATCATTGCAAGATAGACTATAAAAGAGCCCAAGAGTTGTATTTTATATATAAGTGACACTAAAACCAGAGGTCACCTTCTGTGAGCTGGAAGTTGTCAAATCAATCTGAAAAGGGTAACTGTAACCAACAATCTCCAATCTCATTCTGTATTTTCCTATTACCAGAATATTCTCAGAGAATTGTTGGTGCTCCCTTGCTCAAAGATCCCAACTCAAACAGTGTTTCCTCCAAACAACTTTAGAAGCAACAGCTCACGCCAGGATGTCACTGGGGGTAAGTTACTTAATGACTGCAATTCAGAGGAGCCAGACTGATTTAGTGGGTTCAGCCCAGGTTTAGGTAATTAAGCTTGTACAGCTGAATGAGCTGGAAGCACTGAAGCAGCTTTATCTTGATCACTCAACGGGAGGAATGCTTCTGACAACCATTTAGGCTCAGTGCCATGTACATATCTGGCATAAGCAATTCACTCCCCTTCCCTCAGCTTGCTTGCACCCATCTTTGGCCTCTTCAAAAGGCTTCTGATACTGTTTGCTTCTGAGCACGAGAAGAAGCATCTGCCCTGCCTGGGTTCTTAAAGTGTTTCATACCTTGTTCAGTACACACAAGATTTTGTAGCACAGAATTATGGTTGCAATAATTAGAATCATAGAATCAACCAGGTTGGAAGAGACCTCCAAGATCTGGACAAATAAATAGAGTCATAGAAGGAATCATAGAATGGTTTAGGTTGGAAGGGACCTTGACAGGTTGGACTGGATGATCTTGGAGGTCTCTTCCAACCTGGTTGATTCTATGATTTGATATCAACCAGTTCCAACCCCCCACCATAGGCTGGGACACCTCCCACTAGAACAGGTCACTCAAAGCCTCATCCAACCTAGGATTCATATTCACAAATAAATAAATGAGAACCCTCAAAGTCTGAATGCTGGAAAATCTGAACTGAGCTTGGGAATCCACTGCATGTGCCACTTGGAACACTTTGACCTGACCCACTGAAGTTCAGCACTAAAAGTCTCCTTGAGTTGGAGGAGTCCAAGAACGTGGAAAGGGAATCTGTGGTATTAGTCTATTGGAAAATAGACATAAGGTAAAAGAAGGATCCAGGCATGGCAAAGAAGACTAAGCAGGATGGGGGGGAAGTCAGAAACAAAAATCCATTCTACTGCTGTCTGCTTTAATGCAAGAGGGATAAAAAGAAACTTTATTTGATGGGGTGCATGTGGAGCAAGGAAGCTCCATCTTCCTCCTGGCTCTGGCACTGCTTACTCTATCTTTCATTTCAGCCCTTACAACAGGGCTCATAAACACAGCCTGCTGCAGAGTAAAACCGAGCATGGAACTGAAATTTTAAGCACAATGCTTGGCTGATCTTTCCCTTTGCTTCTATTGAAGCACATTAATCCATCCTCCAAAGTACTGATGCCTTCCACACAAATATGTGCTCAGATTCCTTTCATACCCAAGGATGCAGGAAACTGTTTATCATCCCCTATCATTCTGCCCCAAATTCACAGAACAGAATAGATTCAGAGAATGGTTTGGGTTGGAAGAGGCCTTCAAGATGATCCAGTTCCAACCCCCCTGCCATGGGAAGGGACATCTCCCACTAGATCAGACTGATGAAGGCTGCATCCAACCTAGCCTTGAACACCTCCAGGGATGGAGCATCCACTACCTGTGCCAGGGATGGAGCATCCACTACCTGTGCCACTGGCAACCTGTGCCAGTGTCTCACCACCCCCACTGTAAATTTATCTAGACATAGGCAAGCATTAGTCAGGTAACTTTCAGAGAATCACAGAATCAAGCAGGTTGGAAGAGACCTCCAAGATCATCCAGTCCAACCTAGCACCCAGCCCTGTCCAATGAACCAGACCATAGCACTAAGTGCCTCATCCAGGATTTGCTTCAACACCTCCAGGGACAGCAACTCCAGCACCTCCCTGGGCAGCCCATTCCAATGCCAATCACTCTCTCTGCCAACAACTTCNCCTGGGCACACTGCTGGCTCATCTTCAGCTACTATCTACCAGCACCCCCAGGTCCCTCTCTGCCTGGCTGCTTCCCAGCACCTCTTTGTCACCTTATTGACAAGTCTTGACTTTTAGAACTAAGACTTGAGAAAAGTCAAGACACCACTATCAGTATCACCCCTTTGCGAGTCACATTTGGAACCGAGGGTCCCTTTTTTTTAGGAGCCAATAGTTTCACTGACAAATCCTTTGGAATTTTCTGGAAGGAGCTCTGATTTACGTCCTGCATTCAGTGACATAAAGCAAGGCTGCAAGATAATTATCCCTCGAGCAGGGAACCAGGGCAGTGCAAAAAAGGTGCCAACGAATTCCAATGCTGTCATTAACTGCTGCTGGCTGTTTGTCACCTGAGAGTGGAGGACAACCCATCAGCCTGCACTGGTAGATGGAGAGATGAGAACACACCTGTACACTGCAGGATATTTATATAACCTAATCATGCATGGTGGAGAGAAAAAAACCCTCTTGGAAATGCCTCTCAAAGTGTTGCAGTGCTTCCTTCAGTGACATTTCGTTGTCCCTATGGAGCTGGCAATGTCATATTGCTGATCTTGCCCTGATTTAAAGCTATGTTTCCAAAAAGCTATTAAATGTTGAATTTTATCTAGAATAGAATAGAATCAGCCAGGTTGGAAGAGACCTCCAAGATCATCCAGTCCAACCTAGCACCCAGCCCTAGCCAATCA
Source organism: Tricholaema leucomelas (assembly GCA_013400475.1). Lineage (NCBI taxonomy): Eukaryota > Metazoa > Chordata > Aves > Piciformes > Lybiidae > Tricholaema lacrymosa > Tricholaema leucomelas. Next base: position 14,726 of record WAAF01003925.1, on the reverse strand, counting down.
ACCAGACCATGGCACTAAGTGCCCCAGCCAGGCTTTGCTTCAACACCTCCAGGGACAGCGACTCCACCACCTCCCTGGGCAGCCCATTCCAATGCCAATCACTCTCTCTGCCAACAACTTCCTCCTAACATCCAGCCTAGACCTCCCCTGGCACAACTTGAGACTGTGTCCTCTTCTTCTGTTGCTGGCTGCCTGGCAGAAGAGCCCAACCCCACCTGGCTACAGCCTCCCTTCACGTAGTTGCAGACAGCAATGAGCTCTGCCCTGAGCCTCCTCTTCTCCAGGCTGCACACCCCCAGCTCCCTCAGCCTCTCCTCACAGGGCTGTGCTCCAGGCCCCTCACAAGTTTCATTGCCCTTCTCTGGACACCTTCCAGCACCTCAACATCTCTCTTGAATTGAGGAGCCCAGAACTGGACACAGCACTCAAGGTGTGGCCTGAGCAGTGCTGAGCACAGGGGCAGAATAACCTCCCTTTCCCACTGGCCACACTGTTACTGATCCAGGCCATATCTAAGAGTGCCCTGACCTAGGCACATTTCAGAGAAAGGAGAACCATTCCCCTCTTCTCCTGCCTAGACACCAAACAATCCCTCAGGAGGCCAGAAAGAAGTGCTGCTGGTGCTGTTGCTCTTTTAATTACCATAATTGATGCATTCCTCTAATTGGATTAGCTGTAGCCTTTTCAAACAAAGCTAAACAGTGAAACTGTATTCTGGTTTGCAGGGAGGGGGGGAAGTGCTCTTGCTTATTCATAGTGTCACAGTACTTACAAGAAATACCTTGTTGTGCTCTTTCAGAGCATTCATCTACATTTGATTTGATTTTACTGGCTGACCAAGTTCTGTAGCCACTCAAAGAGACAACTTGCTCTACCTCTAAAACGTTTTATCTGATTTCTCTTTTCATCTCTCACATCGAGCTGCAAAGCACATTTTTCCTGCTCACAGAGAGTGCCACAAACACAGATTGCAGCTGCAGTCTGATCTACATGACAGCTGCTGAGGCTGTGGACAAGAAAAGCTGCATCTCAAATGGAATGGAGCAGGATATGAAAGGATGGCACCTTCAGGAGGAGTGTGCACTGCTGAGCATGGCATCGGCAGAGCTGCTAAAGATGCACTGCTCTGACTGATGTCTTTTCTCCTGGCAACAGCAACCTGTGTGCATTTCTGGTTAGACTTCAGCAGGTCTTATTCTCATAGAAAGGTCACAGCAGGACTGAGCCTATTCCAAAGTGCCCTGATGCCACATCTGGAATATGGTATCCAGTATTCCCAGCTCAAGAAGGACAGGGACTTGATGAAGAGGGGACAGGAAAGGACTGCAAAGATGATGAGGGGATGAGAATGCATCTTTTATGAGGGAAGACTGTAAGGATTGGGGCTTTCTAGTCTGGAGAAGAGCAGACTGAAGTGGATCTCAGCAATGCTGATCAATACTCATAGGCTGGGTGTCAGGAGGATGGGACCAGGCTGCTTTCAGCGGTGCCCAGCAACAGGAGAAGGGCAAACAGGCATAAACTTGAAGATAAAAAGTTCCATCCAAACATGAGGAGGAACTTCTTATTTAAGTGTGATGGAGGAGCACTGGAGCAGGCTGCCCAGAGAGGTGGTAGAGTCTCCGTACCTGCAGACACTCCACACCTGCCTGGATGTGTTCCTGCGTGACCCTCTTTGGGTGACCCTGCCTTGACAAGGGACTTGGACTCAAATCTCAGGAAGTGCCTTCCAACGCCTACTCTTCTATGATTCTACAAACTGTAGCACTCTTCACCTCCCCCTCTGCAGCTCATACAGCTGGAACTGATCCACCAGGAATGCCAAGCATATACATTGCTTACCTCTGAGAATACATCTGGGCAAACAGACAACCATGCTCATATCACCTGCCCTTAACACGAACCTCTATCTGCAAACCTTTAGAATAGAATAGAATCAGCCAGGTTGGAAGAGACCTCCAAGCTCATCCAGTCCAACCTAGCACCCAGCCCTATCCAGTCAACCAG
>WAAF01003923.1:3097-20614 GCA_013400475.1 Tricholaema leucomelas | reverse complement strand
GAAAGGTGAATGGTTTTTTTTTAATGACGTCCTGGCACTCCAGGCGATGAATCAGATCATGTATGGGCACCAAAGGGTCACAATTTGTTCTATATTGCCTGTGGCAATATGGGCAACTTCACATCCTCTGTATTATGCTGTCCAACAACTGCAGACTCATCTGAGAGCTCAGACCTAGCAGACAACTTCAGTCTGTCTCCAACAGCTTCTACAGTTGCTATTCCAAAGGTCCATTTAAAACTCTTGGGATCCTTGAATGCCCTTGTCTCAGAAAGCCAATTCCCAAAATGCAAAGTGCATTTGGACCCATTACAATGGCATGCTTTTGCAAATCACTCCCAGTCAAACTTATCTCTGCCTCCAACCTTGTCAATATTTGAGACCCTCCTGTGATTCCAGAAATAGTAAGACCTCATTCCTTTACAATTTGAAGGCATCAATGTACATTGTGCACCTGTGTCCACTAGAGCCCTATATTTCTGAATTTTCAAGGTACCAGGCCATCTAACATATACATTCCAGTATATCCTATTATCTTCCTGGTCCCTGGCCTCCACTTGGTAAGAGGCAGGCCCCCCCTAATGTCGACCATTACAAGTGCACTTGGCACAGTGTTTAATGGTATTATCTGAATCACTGCCACAATTGTCTGAGTCATGTGGGGAAACTGAGGCAACTACTCTTTTAGTCTTCTCATTCTGCAACTCTCTCACTCTTTTTAGGAGAAGTGAGGTAGGCTTACTATCCCACTTATCCATGTTTTCAGGAAATTTGTCACGTAAGATCACCCAAAGAGATCCACATGACTGTTGTCTATTTCTGAGTGTGTTAGTTTGAATTGGTCTTCTGGGAGGACGTCTATCTCTGATGGCTGAGGCACGTACCCACTCTGATGGTGAAGAAGAAAAGTCATTGTCCTTTGCCAACTGGGATATGGAGGTTTTAAATTCCTCCTTGAGTTGTTTCATGCCATCTTATATCTCTTCATCCATAGTATTTATGGCTGACATCATGGCATTAAACATGAGGCTATCCTCCATCTGTCTCATCTGATCAGCAAAGTCACCCACAGTCAGAATAGTTGTTTTATCATCTTTCCCCACCATTTTACTTGCCAATGTATGGGCATAATTAGAGGGAGAGAGCTGAATAAGGTTCTTTAGGAGAGCATGGCTCACAGGTATCTCATCAGGAACCTCTGTTGCATAATCTCCATAGATTAGCTCTTTTATGGCCATCTCTCGCAGGCACTGAACCCCCTGTTTAATTGTATTCCAGTGTGAAGGTCTCCAGGGTAAATCATCCCTGTTGGGGTACCACAGTACCACAGCTGTCAATAAGCGTGACCAGAGGTTAGAATTGCTGCCTAGATGTCCTAAGTGCTTATCTATGCCATTGTCTCTCGAGAAAACTCCCAACTGCCTCACTGTCCGAGGGTTTATTTTTATGGTATCCATGCCTCCATCCCAGCATCTCTTGAGCCAACTCATCAACAGTTCTCGCTCTTTCTGGGCATAATCTTGCCTAATATGCCTTACCTCCTTCCTTGGCAACGGGGCTTTCTCCTCATCATCACTATCATCACTATCATCCATCTCCTGAGTATATTTTTCCTTAGCTCTAGCCTTTCCACTCCTTTTACCCACAAGGGTACTAGCCCTCACACCAGCTGATGTACCTTCTCCTGGATCCTCTTCCCCTTGCTTTATATGTTGAACAGACTTCTGAAGCTCCTCAACCACACCAAAAGGGTTACCCTGCTCTGGTTTATCCTCATCTTCATCTGAGCTACCTCGACCTCCAAGGCTAGCTGCCATTTTTCTCCTTGTTTTAATTGGAGCAAGGGAGATCTTAACTTTTGCATTTGAATCTTCCTGCTCACTACCATCTGTCTAAACTTTTTTGTCTAAAGTAAGCCGTGTCTTTCTATGGGAGATGCCTTCCATTGAGTCATTTAAGTCTGCCTGGCTCTGCTCCTCATGTGGTGGAGCTGAGACTGAGGCAAAAGGACCCCTTCCCACAGCAGCAGCAGCAGCCGGCTCAGCAGGGACAAGCGGGGCTAAGGCAGGAGCAACAGAATTAGTAGGCTCAATGGCATTGGTGGGCTCACCCTCCGAGGACACCACTGCATTCACCGGTACCACTTCTGGACTCCTGGTTGCAGCAGAAAGAACCTTTGCCTCAGCAGCCTCTCTAATGTCTGAGGCTCCGGTGTCAGCGACTCTCCTACAGATCAGAACATGTTTCAAAACATGTTTCTGGGCTTTTTGCCATGTTATTGATCTTGGCTGGGACTTTGGCAGCTTTCACAGAGTCCAGGGGAAGAGGTGCAGTGTTGGCCCCCCTTGCCTTCTCCCCTATCTATCATTGTTTATGTTCAGATTGCTACTTTATTTATCATTTGTCTGGAACACTGGCCCCTTCTTTTTACTTCTTAAAGGCATCACACTAGGATTTCCCTTACATAATGCCAAAATTAATATGAAAATCAAAATTACAAGACCTAAGATCACACACGAGAGAAATATCACAGTCTCATGTGAATAAAATTCAGAGCAAGAGTTAGGTGCCTGGGTCTTAGACACGATCACCCTCTTTAAACCTGTTGACAAAGCAGCAGAAGAAGAAACATTTCCTGTAAAGTTGCTGGTAAATATTCCTGTAATGTTACTGGTGCTAACGTTAAACTAAATATACCCATGTATATAATCTCCCCGGTTCCCAAAAAATGGAGGTAATTTTTGATTGTATCTTCTTGAAAATTAAACAAAAAGTAACCAATTTGTGCCTTAACCCAATTATGCAACAGAAAGCAGAAGATAGGCCACACAATAGCCCCCACTAAGTAAAATAGCTTCATTAGCTTCATTCTGACTTCCAGAGTTAATTAGCAATCATTCAAAATCAATTTGTCCCACGTTAGGCACCAAAATAAAAGTTGTAATAGTTTGGGTGTTTACGCCCCCCCGCCCCGCTTTTGGAAATCACCCAGACTAGACTCAGCCAGCTCTGGAAATTTGAATGAAGCTTATATTTACAGCTTAGCACAATATACAAGCAGATATTTACAGTATATACATTTATATACAAAAATATACAAGGTAAAAGGTAATATAGAAACAAAATACTCCTCCCAGAAACCTCAGTCCCCAGGAGGAGCTCCCCAGCAACCCTTCCACCTTCTCCCACTCTCCTACCTTAGGAAGAATGGAGAATCAGGCAGGGGGGTTAAGAAGCAAATGGATTAATCAGAGAGATAGAAGCTGATGTTAGAGAGAGAAATGCCCAGAGCTCAGTCAGTACCCCAAGTGTGAATACCTTATCTATGTTTATACTCTTGTTCTTATACATCTCAGCAACCCTATGAGCAAAATAGATATCACCATGTTTTTTTCTCGTTCACAGCCTGTAATCCAATCCTTCTCATCAAAACATTCTAGCTAGCTTCAAACTAGCACAAGTATGTATTGGTATTGTCATATTTATTTGTGAATTTATTTCTTCCTACTATAGCTTGTAACTATTTTGCACATCATTGATTGTGTTTCTATTACATGAACTATTTCAACATTCCAAGGACCATTACATCATTGCACGTACCATTTCAGTAAGATTTTTAAAATTTCATTTATGTGATAGTAGTCCTTAAGTTTAATTGAATATGACTTCTATAATTTTATAGCTTTGCACATGACTTTAAATATTTTACACTGAAAGTCTTTGTTACAGACCACTTCATCTTACTCTTTATATTTTCACAGAATCACAGAAACAAATCTGGACAAATGTCTCCTCTCCTCTCCTCTCCTCTCCTCTCCTCTCCTCTCCTCTCCTCTCCTCTCCTCTCCTCGTCTCTTCTCTTCTTTTTGAATCAAATATAGCCCTTAAATTTGTTTTCTGATTTCAATTTTACAGTATTAATTTGTAACCACTAATTTGAAAAGTTGTAAAGAGATTATTTTGAAAGACCTTGAAAGTCTATTAAGGTTTAAGGCTTTATTGAAGTTCAAAACTAAGTTTTTCCAATGACATTTCTGCATAAATTATTCATGGAAGACCATAACGCATGAAAAATTCAAGTGATACCTCTAATTATATCCTAAAAACACCCTCTGCAGCAGCCTATCATTGCCTTAATGATCTAGAAGCAAGTTGAGTTTGAAAAACAAAGAGCTTCTGCTCAGAGTCAAATTAGTAGCCAATTATTAAACTACTTATTGAAATTGAACTGCTATCAATACTCTTTATATCCACAAACACAGGGTCCATTATGATGTATAATGCTTACAAAACATCAATAAAATGCCATCTAAACAATGAGAATTTTAATGAAAATACATTATAATATATAAGCTGTTATTAATATTGGAAAAAATGAGCCACAAATAATAAGATTTTGAGACCTAACACTAATGGCTAATGGAACATTGCATATTAGAACACAATTGCTGTTGATCATTTCTATTAATAAAGACCTTTAAGTTCTCACACGACAAACAAAAAAATCTGCTTTCTTCACATCTAGGTCCTCACCTCAGGTGTTAGAATTAACTCAATTCACTATTAAATGTTTAATAAGGGCTTTCTCCTTGGGAAAAGAGACCAACTCCTACCTGGCTTCAGTGTCCCTTCAGGGAATTGCAGAGAGCCATAAGGTTTCCTCTCAGCCTCCTTGTCTCCAGACTGAGCAACTGCAGTTCCTTCAGCCATTCCTTATTAGATCTGTTCTCCAAATCCTTCACCAGATTTGTTGCTCTTCTGTGGACATATTCCAGAACCTCAATGCCTTTCTTGCTGTGAATGGCTGTAATAGAGGAGTAATTAATTGACTGCAAGATGGTATTTTCAAAATTAATATTATTTATTATTTTTTATATTCATAACTCTCACCACTTCCAACCACTAATTTTAATAATAATGAGGTTCTTCTGCAATGGTCATGGAAACATTATGCATATGATAACATAATGTCTAGAACAAATAACTAGCAGTAATACAAACATGAAACTCAATTGAACTGGAAGAGAAGGTTCTTGCAGTCAATACACCACTTGTGGTTAACTATATCACTTGTCCACTAGATGGACTGAAGGAGCTCCTTTCTGCTTACGGCAGAAGGCCAGATGAAGTACAAGAGACTTAAAGTATTCACTCACAAAAATTATTTCCCAACTTTTGGGGCTAGCTAGAGATTCAGCTGTTGAGGCTTTGGCTTCTTCCCTGGCTTCACAGAGTGCTGAGGAAAGAAGGCAGACAATCTCTGACCTTATCCTGATTTCTCTGGATGATCTGTGTACCTCCAGGACTTCCTATCTAGACAGAAGATGTTACGGTGTAGGCAGGATGTTTTGCAATGTACCATCTTGTCACAAAGTCATGCTGGCTGTGTGTTGTGGAGGGTCCATAGGCCCAAAAATAGACTTATTCAGGCCTTGTCTTGCTGGGACATGTTTTTCTGCCCACACCAGAGGTAAACACATTAAACAGACAAAAGAGGCACAATAGGACTGGTGCCACAAAGTCTGACCTGCCCAGGGTCCAAGTTGTATAATGTATTTGTGTAAGCGATTGTATAAGCCCATGCACCTAGCTTATGGCCCACCGGGTGCTAGGCCCATGCTATTCCTACTTCTCTGCATGCAGTCGGCCTCTGTGCCCAGCGTGACACCATGCTGACACTGCACAGCATCGTACTCCTCCTGTACCTGAGGTCCTGCCTAAGAACTCTTGGACAGAGCGACCAGAAGAAGCCAGGAGAGCAAGGTCAGAGACTGTCCTTTCCCTAGAAGCCAGGAAGATTGTCCTTTCCCCTGAAGGTGGGAGGATTCCAGCCTTGACATCCCTGGGCAGATTCCCCTGAAGATTGGACACTAGTAATAGGTTGTGATGGAGCCCTGGAGAGTGATTGATAATTAATAAGAATTTGTGAGTAAATGCTTTAATGTCTCTGTAATTTCTATTGCCTCCTGCCATAGAGCAGAAAGAGCTTCAGCCCACCTGTTGGGCAAGCAGCATATTGACCCCAAGTAATATTTGCCACGGGGAAACTCCTCTCTCTGTTCATAGTTTGAATTGTTTGCTAGTTATAAACAAGTTGCTGCTTGATAATATTCCTAGAATGTCATTCATAATCATGCAGAACAGATATTAATACTAAAATTCAGTGGTTGGGGGTGACGAGAGTTCAAAATATTGAAATTAATAAATTTTACATTTCTAAAGAATGTCATCTTGCACCAATTAATTTCTCCCCTCCCACCACAATTGGCATAGGTGGCAGAATACCCCTCTGTGACACTGTGCAGGCCAATCATGTGGAGGCATTCGTCAACTGCATGAAGGCATTCAGAGTCTGTTCCTGGTAAACTCAAAGCAGGCAGTTTCCAGGCAGTTCAGGATGCAATAAGGCAGTGAGAGAGAACGCTGCCAGAAGCAGAGAGCAATGGAAGCAAGCAACAGCAGACAAGCACCAATACTATGGCACAGCATGTTGTGTTAGCTGCTCATCTCTTTTTATCAATATAGCCAGAGACTAATGGGCCTTTGGACACAGCCAATTGGAATGGCAGTTATGCAAGCTTGATCATATTAGGTGAAGCCATATGGGCTTGCTTTACCCAAATTTGGGAAAAACATAGGCCTTTCATGAGGCAGGCACAAGCCAAGTGTATGTACTTCGTGTACCACAGGATGTAAACAGGAGCAAAACAAGTCTGGGCAAGCCAGGGTCCTTAGGCTGGAGAATCTGGAGGCTCCAGATTCTTTGTCCTCTTTCCTGTGGTTGCTTCTCCCTGTAGCAGAAGGAGAGTGAGCAGAAAAACATGTCTCAGCAAGCCAGGACGTGTATAAGCCTGTTTTGGCCTATTCAGGCCTACTACAAAAGTGGCCCAAAATTGAACATAGTACTCGTGTGGCCCCACCAATGCTAAGTACTGGGGGAAAATCACTTGCCTACAGTTTGGTCTTCTTGGACACCTGGGCACACTGTTGTCTCATGTTCAGCTGACTGTCAACCAACACCTTCAGATTCTTTTATGTCAGACGGCCTGCACGTTGTATGGGGTTATCATGACCTAAATGCAACACTTGGTGCTTAGCCTTGTTGGATTTCATATGAATGGCCTTGGCCTGTCAACCCAGCATGTCAAAGTCCCTCCGTAGGGCCTCCCTATCCTCAAGCAGATCAGCACTCCGTCTCAGTTTGGTGTCACCTACAAACTTACTGAGGGTGCCCTCAGTACCATTGTCCAGATAACTGATAAAGATATTAAACAGAACTATCTCCAATACTGAGTTCTCATATTGAGCCCTGTTAATAGGATGCAAGCCTAAATTATTCCACACAAAGAAAGTTCAAAATTAACAGACATCAGGACTTCAACAGTCCATGAAGAAATCAAGATGCTCAGGAGTGATATTTCTTTTAATTAAATTTTGTCTTCTTTTGTTGCTAAATGGGAACTATTTAGAAGTATTCTGTCCACTAGTCTGTTTTTCAGTGGACTATGTTGAAAAAGACATTTACTGAAGTGGAATACAATAGCAGGTACTGATCTGGCCTTTTCATTCCTCCGCCTTTATCTCTGCTCTTCCTCAAATAAGACATCCTAAGCCATACTTTTTATTATATATTGCATCATGAAAAACAAACAAACAAACAAACACCAAAACCCCAAACAAAACCAAAACAAAAAAAAATCCAACCAAACAAACATTAAAGGGAATTGAAAAACAGATCATCTGTGCCAAATATATTCACTAAGCTATATGGGTGTGCACCAGACATATATACTGGCAGCAACAGTAGTTGAGCACAGATTGGTACTGATCAAAAGTGTAAAATTCAACAATTTGTATCTTTATTGTTCATTAGAACAAGTCTTACTTACATAAAACAAAACAAATAAACAACCCTCCCAACAAAATAAGCACACACTCAAAAAAAAAAAAGAAACAAATTAAATAAGAAAGTCACCATCATTTCACTGTCACCCTACCACTGTCAATAATCCAGAAAGTGACAACCAGCTTGACTCCAGTTAAACCCACATGTAACTGTTCTCCCAGTCAGCAACTTACATCATTGAAGTCTACATAAGAAATTGAAATAAAAATAAAAAATACTCTGTTTCACTGTAGTGTTATTTAATGCATAAATTTATTTGAAGACTAAAGAACTACTCTGGAATATGTTTGATAGGGTTTGTTGTTTTTTTTTCTAGTCACAGAATCATCAGAACAGAACCTCCAGAGACCATCAATTCCAACCCCCCTGCTAAAGCAAGATCATGTAGGGCAGCCCACACAGTAATGTATCCAGGCAGGTTTTGAAAGCCTCCAGAGAAGAAGACTCCTCAATCTTTCTAAGCAGCCTATTCCAGTGCTCTGTCATCCTCACTGTAAAGAAGTGTCTCCTCATGTTGAGGTGGAACTTCCTGTGTTCTAGCTTGTACCTGTTGTTCCTTGTTTTATCACTGGGGATCACCTTCATCCTGACACCCACCCCTCAGATATTTCTAGACATTGATAAGATCCTCTCTCAGCCTTCTTTTCTCAAGACTAAGCAGCCCCAGTTCTCTCAGTTTTTCTTCATAGAAGAGATGTTCAACTCTTGTAATTGTCCTCATATCTCTAGGTTGGATTCTTTTCAAAAGATCCCTGTCCCTCTTGAATTATGAAGCCCAAAACCAGACACAGTATTCCAAGTGTGGTCTCAACAGGGAAGAGTAGAGGTGGGGGAGAACCTCCCTAGACATGCTGGATACAATTCTGCTAATGTGTCCCAGAATGATGTTGGCTCTCTTGGCCACAAGGGCACATTGCTGTTCCATGGATAATTGACTATCCACTAGGACTTGAAAGTCTTTCTCCATGGAGCTGTTCCCAGCAGAATGACCACTAATCTGTACTGATGCCTGCTGTTATTCCTTCCCAGATGCAGGACTCAACATTGGTCTTTATCAAACTTTGTGAGGTGCATCTTCATCCAGATCTCCAGCCTGTCCAGATCTTGTTAGATGGCAGCAGAGCCTGACAGAGTGTCAGCCACCCCTATCAGTTTTGTATCATCAGCAAACTAGCTGAGGGTACACTCAATCTCCTTTTCCAGGTTATTGATGAAGATATTGTCCTGGAGGTCCCGTGTACCCCAAAAATTTCTTCTCCCTCTGTGTTTTGAATGGGAGAGGAAAAAGGCGTGAAAAGACCTGTTCCCCCCTCCCTGCCCTGCAGGCATGAAGCGGGGGAGCAGGGGGACCCTTCCGGCATGAGGGGTGTCCCGTGCCAGACCTGCGCTGGACTCGGCTGAGGATTGGCTGTATGTGTTTTGCACCTAGGAAGTGGTAACTCAGCTCTTTGTCTAGGAAAGATATAAATATTGGGGGGTTCTCACCTTCGGGTGTTCCCACCTTGGAGTGTTCCTGCCTTGGTGTGCCTGCCGTGCACTTCTTCTCCCCCCGCCTGGATAGCCTTTGACACTCCGAAGACGCCCAAGGACTTCACCTTAAGCACCTTATTGTGCAGCTTTATTGCTCTTTAATGACCCTGGAGGTTTCTGAAAAGACCCGCGGGACAGACCTTTGAATCGTCTTCCTTTCAAGCCGGCCTGCTCTGTTGTGAGTAGCTTTCGGCTCAGCCTTATTTTGATAGTGGGAGAATGCTATATTTAATAGCTCAAGCCTTTTCCAAATTCTGACTTCAAAATTAGTGAAGTTTACCTGTGGCATCCTATTGTGTAGATATTCTCAAACAACTAAGAACGAACCTGCTAATTAAATCTAAATTATCTTCTGTATATAGTTTTTGGGGGCGGGTTTTTGGGAAAATAAAATAACTCTATTTTTATAAATTCCTGACTCGGCCTAATTAATTCCTGCCTCCATAACAGATACTGAACAAAACTGGACTCAGTACTGATCCCTGGAAAACACCACTGGCCACAAGCATCCAATTGGACTCTGCACCACTGATCACAACTCTCTGAACGTTTTTGTTAAACCAGTTACCAATCTACCTCAATGTTGAATCTTCTAACCCTTTTTTTCTTGAGTTTACCTATGAGGATGTTGTGGTAGATGGTATAGAAAGCCTTGCTGAAATAAAAATAGACTATATCTAGTGATCTCCTTTCTTCTGTGCATTTGGTCATGACTTCATAGAAGGCTATCAGAATAATCAAGCAAGACTTCCCCCTAGTGAATCCATGCTGACTTTTTTAAGAGAGAAGAGTTCAGTTTGTGTGTGATGGGATTTTCACAACTAACCAGTAGCTGCTAAGTTACAGAGAGATAAACCTGGGTCAAAACAGGGCCTGCAAGCTCTAAAGAGATATAATTAAGGAAAGAAGAGCCTGCAAGTACCACCCTTGTGATCAAAGGAAGGAATGCAGTGTTGTCTAAACAGCATGCGGAGCCAGTAGTGACCTTGAAAGGCTCACCAGATGACTAGCAGCTGTAGAGGAAGAAGGCTCCCCTTGCTAGGGAGTCATGCAACCCCCAAAGCCAGCTATGTGCATGAGCAGTAGGGAAAGATGTTATGTAACAAATTGCAAAACAAAGAAGGACCTCTGTTCTCCTTGATTCGGTCTGCTGCAACATCTTGGCCATATGTCACAGAATTCTGAGAGCCTAGATAGCTGGGCTAAGTGCCACCAGTCTTACCAGCAGAACCACGTTGTCTCTAAGTGTCAATGCTCACCTTAAGATGACTGCTGACCTCCACTGCAATCTACACATCTCAGGACTATTGCTGGTCAGTTAGGGTGAGTATAAGCTGCTGAGTAACTCAGTTATCAATTGAGTTATTCAGTATTGTTTATAATATCTCATTCAGCATTGTAGTTTCCAGTTGTTGTGGAGGTGTTTGAATTTGAGTTTGGGTGAGATCTGAGGCCAATTTGAAGGCTATTAAATAATTTATTAATCTATACAAAGAGAATTTCCCCCAAACTCATGTACAGTTAACCCACACAAATTCTTCATACACGGTTAGTGAAACTACTTTACAGAATGTCTATTTACAGCCAAATTAAGCAACTTGGTAGAGGTTTTAGAAATGTTCTGGTCAGAGTCTGGCAGCATAAAGTGCCACTGATAAAGTTAATAAAATTTTTTAGCAACATGAATCAAGAGAGTCTGAATACTCACTAGTTGGAAAGTTCAGTATCTGTGGTCCCAAAAACATATATATAGAGAAAGCCACATAGTTGATTCTCGTGGAGCTAATAGTTCAATTCGAATTTGGAGAGCGCTGTCTGAGAAAATTCCATGGACACGATCGGCCTGATGCGGTGGTCTGGAGTGGTGGCCGGCCGAGAATGCCTCGTTTGATCATCTACTGGATTGGTGCAGGGGGTCATGGAACAAAGGGGTCACATTGAGCGGACAAAGGACAGTGGCCCCAGGCAGCAGGCAGATAGGGAGGTGAATGGAGAGGGTTGTTTACCTGGATTGCCCAATTTATTAGGTATGAGCTGAGGTTGATGGTCCTTTAGCTACAATATTGTCCAATAGGCTTCTGGCAGCAGGCCAAAACACACCAAATTAGGAAGGGTCCCCAGGTCTGGTACCCCCAAATATGGGGAGAGCATAGACTGGGCCACACACTAAGCACGTGGGCTTATGCAACCTGTTTACAACCATGTAATATAACCTGTTTACAACCTGGACCTTAGGCAGTCCAGACTCTGGGGCACCAGGCCTATTGTGCCCCTTATGTCCGTTTAATGTGTTTGCCTCTGGTTTGGGCAGAAAAACATGTCCAGGCAAGGCAAGGCCTATGTAAGCCTATTTGGGCCTATGTGAGCCTCCACTACACGAGTATATCACTCTTTAAATTATTTTAGTATGTGAGTTATAATAAAGTGTTGAAACTATACCCAGAGCTGGTTACCCATGTGTTCTCGCTGGAACATAATTTGTGGTGATGAGAATGAGATCTGGCAATTGAACTGCAGGGCTTGTTAGTGGAGTGCACCTCTGACAAGAATGCATCACAGAGTATATGTAGTTGTTGTATATGGAGAGATTTATCAAGGAGATAATTAAGATTAATGACAAAGATATTTTTTATGGGAAGTGCTGCAGGCAGCAATTCTGACAAGAAAACTGAGGCATCCCCCATAGAGCATGTTACACAGGGGCAAGAGGCTTGCACCACTGTACAGGACAAATGGGAAGAATGTACTAAGGTGTATCCAGAGCCATGGGGACAAAAATGTCCCATGAATGAAGCTATATTTCCCCTCATCGAAGGGAAAAGATACTTAAACCGTTTTTCTTAGCAGATTATTTTCATGTACAACAGGAACTTTATCACTGTCTCCTGTTTGTAACAAATCTGATTGTGCAGGTGCTGCTCCATTTCCAGCACCCCTACTATTTACCAACCAGGTTTCTTGTGCTATATATTTGTCCCAGTTTTTCAAAGTTCCATGCCCCCATGCTTTTACAGTGTTTTTTAATAAACTGTTGTTCAATCTTTTCTGAAGCTGGTGCATAGAATGTCATAATGAGCAGATCCACTCAATATCATGCTCTTTGGCCCAGTTTTTACACAAAATTATTCTTGAAATTAGTTCCATTGTCCGAATTGATTCTCTCTGGAGTTCCATGTCTCCACGTGATTTGTCTTTCTAGAACAAGAACAGTGTTATGTGCAGTAGCATGAGGAACTGGATAGGTTTTCAACTATCTGATGCTTGCCTCTACCATTATTAGCACATATTGCTTGCCAGAATGAGATTGAGATAAAGTGATATAGTCAATCTGCCAGGCTTCACCATACCTGTACTTTGACCATCTCTCAACATACCATAAGGGCTTGATTCGCTTAGCCTGCTTAATAGCAGCACAAATGTCACAGTCATATATGACTTGGGTGATAGTGTCCATGGATAAGTCAATTGACCTAATGCGTGCCCATTGGTATGTTGCATCTCTGCCTTGATGTCCAGATGAATCATGGGCTTATCAAGCTAAGAAAAGTTCACCTTGGTGTTTCCATTCAAGGTCAAGGTCAGAGTTTGTATCAATTTGAGAAATTTTAGCAGCTTGATCTACCTGCTGGTTGTGTTGGTGTTCCTCAATAGCTCTGCTCTTACGTATGTGTGCAATTGATATGTCAGACAGCCACCAGTAGTTTGCATCTTTACCTTGGTGTCCAGGCAAATCATGGGCCAAACGATGTAAGAACAGTTCACCTTGGTGTTTCCAATCAAGGTCAAAATCACAGTTTGTAGTGACTTTAGAAATTCTAACTGCCTGATCTGTCTGTCTATTGTGTTGGTATTCTTTACTAGATTTGCTCTTAGGTGTATGTGCATGTATGTGTTGCATTTTCACCAGAATCTTCTCAAGACAATCATCCATGTCTTGCCACAGATCAGCATACCAAATAGGTTTTTCTTCCTTCTACCAACTATTCTTTTCTAGTTCTTTAGCCAGCCCCTCATAACACTGGCTACCATCCATGAGTCAGTGTAGAGGTAAAGGATAATACNTGCTAGCTCTAAATATAAGCTTCATTCATATTTCCAGAGCTGGCTGAGTCTAGTCTGGGTAATTTCTAATGTGTGGGGGGTGGGGGACACCCAAACCACCACAGCCAATTTCCATATTCAGCTGTGTGAAAAGCAAGTTGGACAGCTTTTACCTCAGAGAATTTACTGGATTAATCCTCTCCATCTCTGTCTTCAGTTACTCTTCTGGTAGGATTCCAGTCTGCTTACTTACACCTTCACGTTCCAAAAAGATAACAGGAACCATCTGTGAATGAAGCACAGTTCTTTTCCTCATCAGAGAGATCACTATGAGAAGGAGCTTCCTTAGCATGAGTCATGTTCTCCTTTGGAGGTTTTGTACCATCTGTGCCTTGTGGCCAATAGGTGGTCACTTACGCTAGACCAGGTCACTCAAAATTCCCCATTCATGTTTGTTGGGTTATCAAAGCCATTAATTTAGACTGGGTTCCATCTGTAGTATGGTGCAGTGATGAACCTTTGCCTTTGAGCATCCAGTTCAGAACGGGCAATCTAGGAGCTAAAAGCAATTGTGACTCAGTCTCAATCACTTCAGAAGCTGCTTTCACTCCTTCATAGGCTGCTAGGATTTCTTGCCCTGTTCGAATGTATTTTGTCTCTGAGCCTCTGTAACTATGATCCAAGAAATGAAGTGGATGACCAAGTGTTTCATTTCGAGCTCTCTACCAAAGACTCTGAGTTGAACTGTTGTCACTGGCAGCTGTGTACAGAATGTTTGTAACATCTGGACCAGATTGCACAGGTCCCAAGCCCACTGCATGGACTACATCTCACTTTATTTGATGAAAGGCTGCTTGCTGCTCAGGTCCCCACTCAATGTTGTCTCTTTTACAAGTCAAATCTTGCAGACGTTTAACAGCCTGACTGAATCCAGGAATATGTTGTCTCCAAAATCCCAGTGCATCCAGGAAAGATAGAGTGTACTTCTTATTTGTGGGAACTGCCATGGTAGAGACTTTATTTATCACATCTTGTGGAATGTGACAGTGATCATCTTGCCATTGCACTGCCAGAAAATGAATTTCTCTGGCAGGACCTTTGACCTTGCCTCTCTTAATAGCAAAACTTGCCTTCAACAGAATGTCAATGATTTTGTTACCTTTCTTGATGACTTCTCTAGCAGTTTGGCCTGACACAATGATGTCGTCAATGAATTGTATATGTTCTGGATCTTTACCTTTCTCCAATGAATTATGGATGACTGACAGATTGTTGAGCTGTGTTTCCACCCCTGAGGCAAATGGTTGAACTGGTACTGGATTCCTCTCCAGGTGAATGCAAACTGAGGCCTGCATTCCTCCTCTATGGGAATAGAGAAGAAAGCATTAGCAATGTCTATGTTAGTGTACCATTTGGCTTCCTTTGATTCCAGCTCATACTGGAGTTCCAGAATATCCAGTACAGCTGCACTCATGAGTGGAGTCACCTCGCTGAGAAAATGAAAATCTCCTGTGAGACACTAGTCCCCACGGAGTTTGTGCATGGGCCAAATCTGTCTGTTGAAAGGTGAATGAGTTTTCTCGATGACAGTGTGACTTTCCAATTGATGGATCAGCTGATTAATGGGCAACAAAGAGTCACGGTTAGTTCTGCACATGATGCAGATTTTGAATAGCAATTGTCAGTTTAACACTCTCTATGCCATGATGTCCCACAACTGCAGAGTCATCTGAAAGTTCAGATCTGATAGACAACTTGAATTTACTCCCTTCAGGGAGAGTGACCTTAAACCTGACCCTAGGTGGTCTTGACACCTCCCCAGGAGTGGGTCTGAACACTACCAGGTCATGGTTGGCCCACTCCCCCTTCCTTTCTTAAGATTCATAAAAGCAGGGGGACTACCTGTTCTCTCTCTCTCTGCACTCCCTGCCTCCCTGCTTACCAGCATCACCATGCTGTTCCTGGTTCTCTTTGTTTTACCACATGGCCATCACCCACGAGGCGGACAAAGCCATTACCATCAAAATCAGGTTGTATCTACACATTTTGTATTTGTTTTCCCTTCCCTATACCTTTGTAAGTTCCCTACCTCAGATACCTTTTTAATTTATTGTTAAACTTTTTTAACTTCCAAATCAGAGTGAGATTTATTTATTTTGGTGTGCTTACCTTTCCCTCTCTCTGCATCTAATTCCTTTCTTTTGGGAAAAAGGGGGAAGAGGGAAGGGCATTCTATCAATTGTTATTTGGTTCTATCAAATACATATTGAGTCTCTGGGAATTTAAATTAGAACCGAGACAATTAATTTGGTGTCTCAAGGTGGTGCCAGATTGAAAAGAATTATTTTAGACAAGATTTGGAAGTTAAAAATTGATGTTTTGAGAGTTTTAATAATTCAAGTAACTAGATGGCTATTTTGGTCATGGATTTTAAAGTTCATAACATATCATGTTTTCTGGATAATGATTGATATGGTTTGGGAATATTCTAAGAGTTTGCCTATGCGGGGCTATGCACATTTTCTGAATTCTGTTGGAAATCTAACCATTTTGGGGAATATTTCTGAAACATGGAACAACTCTGAGAATATGTGCTGGAACATAGAAGGTTCAGATACTTTGGGGGAGAAATGGTGCTTCCTAGCAGTTTTTGCATTGTGTTTAGATGTGATTCAGAGAGGGTTTATTGTGGTTTTAGCCTGGACCACGTGCAAGCTGTGTTTGGCCACAGCCATTAGGACCATTGGGAAAGAGATATGTAGGGGGAGGGGTGGCCCGCCTGATAGTGCCACTGCTGTGGCTGTAGCTGCGGGGGCAGGGATGCTCAGATCGGCCCAGTGGTCCATGATGTGGCGATCTTTGCCCTGAGCGCATCTCGGCCCCAGGTCCTGCCCCGAGCTCCGCCCCGAGCTCCACCCTGAGTTGAACCCCCACGAACAACCAACTCTGATACTTTTGCTCTTGCCCCTGTAACGATGCAGAGGACTAAGTTACCAAAGATGAGCCTTTTTCCAGACACAAATCCAGCAGAAGGAAGCTCTGCAGGAACCAGCACCCCCCAGCAACGTGCACCAGATGGGAATGGATCTGATAGTGAAATTGTAGTGATCACATCCCTGCCCAGAAAAATGACCAGGCAGACAAGGCAGGAGTATGCCAGAGCCAATGGGCAATCTCTTTTAGCCTTGCTCTTGAGCTGCGGGGATGGAGGAGCAGAAACCGTGGACTTAGATCAGAGGGAAGTTAAGCAGTTGGGGTCCTTGTCGAGGGATGGGGGTATGGATAAAGAGCTGGGGAGGCTGGATGGCACACACACACTTTGGGCTAGACTCCTCACAGCTGTGAGACACAGATACCCCTCCAAGAATGACATGATCTTCCATCCACTTAAGTGGGCAAATATGGAACAGGGGATCATGTACCTGAGGCAAACGGCTGTACAAGAGATATTCTATGCAGATGGTCAAATGCCTCTGGACCCAGATGATGTTCCTGTGAGGCCAGCCCTCTTAAAGAAATTGACCCAATGTGCCCCTTTCACATATGCACACACACTGGGAGAACTGCTGTCAGGCAGAGACCCAAACAATCTTCCAACTGTCCGTGAATTTGTTAATGACCTGAGGCAGTTTGAAGACAGGGTTGTTGTAAAGGGGTTTAATTTGAATTCTGGGGAGATCTGAGGCCAATTTGATTGTTATTAAATAATTTATTAATATATACAAAAATTTCCCCAAACTTGTATACAATAAACCCACACAAATCCTTTGTACACTGTTAGTGAAATTACTCTACAGAATGTCATTTTACTATTGAATTAAACAATTTAGTATAGGTTTTAGGAAAACTCCAATTGCTCAAATCAGAGAGTCTTGTGGCAGAAAGTGCCACTGGTGGAGTCAATAAGGTTCCTTTGATGCTTGAATAAGAGAGTTTAGGTACTCACAAATCAGAGTTTTGGTATCTGTGGTCCCCAGAATGAGGTGAAGGCAGTCACAGAGTTGATCCCCGTGGGGATAACAGTTCTTCGGGTTCTGGGG
>WAAF01003922.1:33539-80083 GCA_013400475.1 Tricholaema leucomelas | reverse complement strand
AGCAGGTCCTGAACTAATTCCTCGTGGATTTTCCAAGGCAACACATTTGCTTGGGTACTCTTGAAAATCCTACCTGCAGCTATAAATTCCTTCCAAAACCCATCCTGGAACACAGATTTCCATGCTTGGATTCTGGCCCCCACGATTGAAAACACTGACAAAGTTCCTCAGGACAGCACCGGCAGAGTGGCTCTGCTCCGGTGGTTGAGAATGCTGCATTAACTACACTAAGAGCCTTTCCACCCAGCATTCTAAATAAATAACCAGATGGAAATTATTTCCACCTCCCTCTGCAATCTANGGCTCCAGAAATGCACACAGTAGTATGTTGAAATACTTGAGCTAGTTTGAGCCTAGCTGGGATATTTTGGTGAGGGGAATTAGATGATAGGCTGTGAAAAGGAAACAATGGTGATGGCTGCTGCACTCATAGGTTTGCTGAGATGGATAAGAACAAGAACATAAATATAGATAACAGAGTCACTCTCTCTGGGTTTTTTGGGCTGCAGTTCTCTCTCTAACCTGCTTGACTAATCCATCTGCTTCCTAACCCCCTGGCCGACCCTCCAACTCACCTTGAGCGTAAGCCATAGTCTGGGGTAAGGTAGTGGGGTGGGGAGAAGGTGGAAGGGTGGTAGGGAGCCCCTCCTGGGCACTCAGGTTTCTGGGAGGGCTTTTGTGTCCCTGTATTACCTTTTACCTTGTCTATTTCTGTCTCTATTGTAACTCTCTGCTTGCATATTGTGCTAAGCTGTAACTATAAAGCTTCATTCAATTTCCAGAGCCACTGAGTCTAGTCTGGGTGATTTGCCAAAGTGTGTGGGGGGGCAGGGAACACCCAAACCATCACAATACTTTGTGCCAAAAAGTTTTCCAGAGTAAATATGAAATGGACAAGCCACTGCAAGGGTACAGCACATGCTGGCAGTATCATCTCCCAAACAGCTATTAGGCTATGTGCAAACCAGCCTGCACCATTTAGACCCAAAATAAGAGGAAAAGATAACAAATTAGACAAACATTACATCCTTCTGCATTTGCCTGCAGAGAAGCAGACAATGGAATTCTGTTTGCTTGCTATACATGTTTTTTTAACTAAGAGTCATTCAAGCCAATCTTTAAGACAACACAGAAAGCATTGCAAAAAAAATTACTTATGCAGATGCTTTCAGTATCTGAAAGAGCCTACAAATAAGCTGGGGAGGGACTTCTCAGGCTATCAGGGAGTGACAGGACTGGGGGGAATGGAGCAAAGCTGGAGGTGGGGAGATTCAGCCTGGAGGTGAGGAAGTTGCTGAGCATGAGAGTGGTGAGAGGCTGGAATGGGTTGCCCAGGGAGGTGGTTGAGGACCCATGGCTGGAGGTGTTTAAGTCCAGGCTGGATGAGGCTGTGGGCAGCCTGCTCTAGGGTAGGGTGTCCCTGCCCATGTCAGGGGGGTTGGAACTGTCTGATCCTTGTGGTCCCTTCCAACCCTGACTGATTCTATGATTCTAATTCCAAAATGATTGCATGCACAGGTCAATACACAAGTCCCTTCACACACACAAACACAAAAAAGTGAAGGTTTATCCTCAATGCCTGCAAGTTACCAGATGCCTAAAGAGTAGAAACCTCGTGCTCAGCAAGTGGATACTCTGAGGCTGCCACTTAATACCTGCAAAGATTTGCTACAGACTCCTTTTTTTTTTCCCCCTTTCCAAACATCCTCATGCAAAGCACATCCAAGCCACCCATTTAAAAAGAAACTGTCTACTTGAGATAAGCTGCTCCCTACACATTTCTGCATCTCTCAAATATGACTTAACGGAGAAAACAGAATGAAAATCTATTAGCTGCAACTGCGAGCTGTGACTGCAGTGTAATGGCTTCATTACGGCTGCGATGATGAACATCCCCACCGCAGGCTCTGCTTCTGAAGCAGATACCAAACGTAAGCCAACGCTTCAGCAGCAGCTCTCATCTTCCTTCTGTTCTATGCTCTGAACAACACAGTACCTGGCTATAAGGTCAGGGCAGGGACCCTGGGCTGGAATTCTGGGAGGTGGACTTCCTTCCCATCCCTGAAAGATTTCCCTGTAGCCTTGGAGGAAGGAGCCACTTTCTCCAACTCGCTGCACAAGTACTCTGGGAGAAAGAAGACTATGAGGTCTCTGCTAGTTTGAGCCTAGTTAGAATCATAGAATCATAGACTGGTTTAGGTTGGAAGGGACCTCAAGGATCATCCAGCTCCAACCCCCTGCCATAGGCAGGGACACCTCCCACTAGAGCAGGCTGCTCAAGGCCTCATCCAGCCTGGCCTTAAACGCCTCCAGGGAGGAAGCATCCACAACCTCCCTGGGCAACCTGTGCCAGTGTCTCACCACCCTCACTGTAAAGAACTTCCTCCTAACATCCAGTCTAAATCTCCCCTCTTCCAGCTTAAACCCATTCCCCCTCGTCCTGACATTACCAGACCTTGTCAATAGTCCCTCCCCAGCCTTCCTGTAGGCTCCCTTCAGATACTGGAAAGCCACTCTAAGGTCTCCTCGAAGCCTTCTCTTCTCCAGGCTGCAGAGCCCCAACTCTCTCAGCCTGTCCTCATAGCAGAGCTGCTGCAGCCCTCTGAGCATCTTCGTGGCTCTCTAGAAGCTAGAATGTTTTGGTGAGAAGAATTAGATGATAGGCTGTGAAAAGGAAACAATGGTGATGGCTGCTGCACTCATAGGCTTTCTGAGATGTGTAAGAACAAGAACACAAACATAGATAACAGAGTTGCTCTCTGGGCTTTGGACTGAACTTCTCTTTCTAACTTAACCTGCCATCTGTGTGACTAATCCATCTGCTTCCTAACCCCCCTGGCTGACCCTCCAAGCTGCCTTGAGCATAAGGCAAAGTCCTGGGTAAGGTAGAGGGGTGGAAAGGAAGGGTGTTGAAAGCCCCTCCTGGAGTCAGGTTTCTGGGAGGGCTGTTGTGTTTCTGTATTACTTTTTAACTTGTATAGCCCTGTCTATAGCTGTATAGATTGTAACTATCTGCTTGGGTATTGTGCTAAGCTGTAAATATAAAGCTTCATTCAATTTTCCAGAGCCACTGAGTCTAGCCTGGATGACCTTCCAAAGTGTGGGGGGCAGGTAACACTCAAACCCTCACAAGGTCCTGTCTTATCACAGCAACAGGCCATGCGATTACCTTAACACAGTAAGGACTTATGCCATGAGCTACCAGCAATTGCTGTTCATTCAAGAACTTTCATCAGCCCCCCTCTAATGGGTCTGCATGGCTACTGCCATGGTCAGGGAATGCAGAGCTGTGTGCTGTGGGCTCTCTCTTTTGATAAATTAGGGAGATGTGCCTCACCCAGACAATGACGTGGCCCAAAGCAGAGAGGATCAAAATCTATCCCTTTGCCCCAGGCTGAGCCTGTAGCACACTGTTTGCTCCTGATCTGACACACACAAAACACCATGTGTAGGGTCAGAGCATGATTTGAGTAACACCCTCCTCTCATCTCACAAGCAGTTGAAGAAACAACCTCCTCTGAAGCATGTTTAGAGCGAGGTATAAGAATGCATGTAGAGCTTAGCTGCCTGACACAGGCTTAATTTGTGTTTGACTTCAGTTAAATGCCTTAAAAATCCAGTTATGAGAAGCTTTCAGAGCAAATGTGGCCAAACTGTTTACTAACCCCACAGAGCTCAAAACACACCTTTAAGAGTAGCCAGAAGACCAAGTCCTGGGCCAAAACACTACCAAGATTATGAGCTTTACACTAAAGCTCCAATTCTGAAGAATAAGGGGGTTTATTCACAGAATGCTGGAGGGGCTGTGGCCATGCCAGCAGGCTCCTGTCCTTGTGAAGGTGATGAAGGTGCAGACCTGGTATGCTAAAGCTTTAGGCCTAAGTCAGGACAGAAAGAGAAGACAAGAAAAAAAAGGCAGAAGCTGCAGAAGGAACTTCCAACCTGCTCAGTAGGAATTGATAGTGGAATGGATTGGGCTGCTCCAGGCAAGCACAGCTTAAAAAGAAGGGCAAGTTTAGATGCAGTCTGCCCAGAAACACAGTGACAAACTAAGCAAAACCACATTCCCACTTTGTAATCCTGTTGCTCTGTGATGTTCCTTAGATAATGAAGTAGCTCTGCCCTGGAGCAATGCTCTCCTGGCACTAAACTCCTGCTCACCTTCCTACCTACAGATGTAGGGACAGCTTTCCTCTCTTGCAGTGTAACTCTGAAGTACAGAGCAAGATATGGTGCCACTGGGCTGACCTCTCAGGAACATTTCTTTACTTAGAAACCACAAGATTCTTTTCTTCCCAAAACCCAAACAAACCAACAAACATTTGCCTTTTAAATAGTTTTTTTCTTGCATGGAAAGCCCATAGTGGAGTAAGCATTATTTAAACTCATTTGCTTTCATTTACACTTTTCATGACTGAGATTTTTGGACCATTCAATTTCTTTGCTAGAAGGAATTCCTGCATCTCTCTGCTTCTCACTGACATGTGAGGTCAATACCATTAGCCTGCTCTGTATGTCTTGGTTAGGCACACTTGTGCTAACTTGTGGGGTCAGCTTACCTAGCTGCTGTCCCTTTGTGACTTGGGAAGCACAGCCCAGTGTGCTTGGTGAGGGAGAACACAGCATGTCCCACCCTGCTAATTAACTCCATGCAATAATTCAAATGGAGCAATCAAGCACCCAGAGATCAGGAAATGTAGACAGAAGCTGGAAAATTTAATGTCCAGTTGGTGATTTGGCCTTCTGCCAAACACTAAGATTTCTGTCCAAGAGTGGCTAAGCAGGGCAAGGGAGGGGGGAAATGAATCAACAACACAGAAGCAGCAATTGGCTAAGGTAGTCCCCAGGATACAGACTGCTCTTGTCAGACCCCACCTGGAGTACTGTGTGCAGTTCTGGAGCCCCCAGCACAAGAAGGACATGGAACTGCTGGAGCCAGTCCAGAGGAGAGCCACGAAGATGCTCAGAGGGCTGCAGCAGCTCTGCTATGAGGACAGGCTGAGAGAGTTGGGGCTCTGCAGCCTGGAGAAGAGAAGGCTTCCAGGAGACCTTAGAGTGGCTTTGCAGTATCTGAAGGGAGCCTACAGGAAGGCTGGGGAGGGACTATTGACAAGGTCTGGGAATGTCAGGACGAGGGGGAATGGGTTTGAACTGGCAGAGGGGAGATTTAGACTGGATGTTAGGAGGAAGTTCTTTACAGTGAGGGTGGTGAGACACTGGCACAGGTTGCCCAGGGAGGTTGTGGATGCTTCCTCCCTGGAGGCATTTAAGGCCAGGCTGGATGAGGCCTTGAGCAGCCTGCTCCTTGTGGGAGGTGTCCCTGCCTATGGCAGGGGGTTGGAGCTGGATGATCCTTGAGGTCCCTTCCAACCTAAACCATTCTATGATTCTATGCAGGAAACAGTGAGAATACACTGAGGGAACTGTCAAGTGTGCACTTGAAAGGCTTTTGCCAAAGAGACAAAACTAAACTACCCTTACATTCCTATACTCTAGCTTTGAATTTGAAGTAAATCTGTATGCTTACAGCAATAATGACTCCCACACAGGTTTTTGTCACAAATCTTAACAATTTGGGCCACCTCTCCCTCCATTAAAGTCACTGAACTTTAGCTGCATATTTGACAGAGCCCTGGAGAGCACAGACCTTAAAACTTAGTTGGCATCTTCATGTAGCATAAGATGAACTCTCAGAATTCCAGTTCTATTAAACACCTCTTAACTATCTGGCACCAGCAGAATTTGTTCCTATTAAACTTAATTTATGCTAATTAAGTACTGCTTATTACCATTCTCTAGCATTAGGCAAAAACAGTTTTCTGGGAAAAGTCATAATCAGGAGGCAGCTTCATTTCAGAAAATCCCAATTTTGAAGGGCATTCTGTAATAAAATTCATTTATATAAATCATTTTACACACATCACATGCAGCAGCAGCAGCAGAAAAGCCCCATGTGTGCAGCAAAGGGCAGTGGCCAACCTGCCTGCAGGGCACTCCAGAAAGGCAGAGGGAAGAGAGGATGGGGCAGCCTTTCATTAAGGGCCACGAGACACCACCTGAAGGGAGGCTGTAGCCAGGTGGGGTTGGTCTCTACTCCCAGGCAAGCAGCAACAGAACAAGGGGACACAGTCTCAAGCTGTGCCAGGGGAGGTCTAGGCTGGATGTTAGGAGGAAGTTGTTGCCAGTGAGAGTGATTGGCATTGGAATGGGCTGCCCAGGGAGGTGGTGGCGTCACTGTCCCTGGAGGTGTTGAAGCCAAGCCTGGATGAGGCACTTAGTGCCATGGTCTGGTTGATTGGCCAGGGCTGGGTGCTAGGTTGGACTGGATGATCTTGGAGGTGTCTTCCAACCTGGCTGATTCTATGATTCTATGACCAGCAACAAGAGTCTGTGCCAGAAGAACAAACAGCACAACTTATTCTCTGTGCACACTTGTTTGAGGTTTTTTTCTCCCTTCGATGTATCACAATAAGGACCTTTAAGAAGAGAAAATGACAAAGTGAAAGTTGTTCCACCAAAGTAGAAGCAGGATCAGTGCTGGGGTCAGCCCTGGTCAATATCTTTACTGATGATCTGGACCAGGGGATTGAGTCCAGCACCAGTAAATTTGCAGATGACACCATGCTGGGAGCAGATGTGGAGCTGCTGGAGGGTAGGAGAGCCCTGCAGAGGAACCTGGCCAGGCTGGATGGGTGGGCAGAGGCCAATGGGATGAGATTGTTCTACACTTCGACCACAACAACCCCAAGCAGTGCTACAGACTGGGGACAGAGTGGCTGAAAAGTGGCCAGGCAGAGAGGGAGCTGGGGGTGCTGCCAGACAGTAGCTGAAGACGAGGCAGCAGTGTGCCCAGGTGGGCAGCAGAGCCAATGGCATCCTGGGCTGGCTCAGGAGCAGTGTGGCCAACAGGACAAGGGAGGTTATTCTGCCCCTGTGCTCAGCACTGCTCAAGCCACACCTTGAGTTCTGTGTCCAGTTCTGGGCTCCTCAATTCAAGAGAGATGTTGAGGTGCTGGAATGGGTCCAGAGAAGGGCAGCAAGGCTGGGGAGGGGCCTGGAGCACAGCCCTGTGAGGAGAGGCTGAGGGAGCTGGGGGTGTGCAGCCTGCAGAAGAGGAGGCTCAGGGCAGAGCTCATTGCTGTCTGCAACTACCTGAAGGGAGGCTGCAGCCAGGTGGGGTTGGTCTCTTCTCCCAGACAACCAGCAACAGAACAAGGCAACACAGTCTCAAACTGTGGCAGGGGAGGTCTAGGCTGGATGTTAGGAGGAAGTTGTTGGCAGAGAGAGTGATTGGCATTGGAATGGGCTGCCCAGGGAGGTGGTGGAGTCGCCGTGCCTGGAGGTGTTGAAGCCAAGCCTGGATGGGGCACTTAGTGCCATGGTCTGGTTGATTGGCCAGGGCTGGGTGCTAGGTTGGACTGGATGATCTTGGAGGTCTCTTCCAACCTGGGTGATCCTATGATTCTATGAGGAGTAACAGGGGAGACAGTTTGAGGATGCAGGTTTGCAGATGTTAAAGGTGGCTCATCAGGAGCTGCCATAATGGTGGTAGACAAAAGATAACAGGGCCCCACGTGGCCAGTGAGCCTTCAAGTGTGAGCCACAGCTGGGACTGTGTCAGCTGCCTCAAAGGAGACTCATGGGTATTTGGCAGAGGTACAAGACAACAGGCTGATACTAAACTAAAAGGTTGATCTGGGAATTGAGAGAGAGAAGGTCTTGGAAAGAATGCCTCAGGGTGAGTTGGGTTATGCTGGGCTTGCTGAGGAGACTGAGAATTCCCAGCCAGCTGCTGATCTGAAGCGGGGCAGAAGGCCTGTGGGTTGCCAGTACAAGGACAGCACTTGCCTTCACCTCTGCGAGCAAGAGCAGTGCTGCTTTTTGAGGGAGCTCAACTAAGTCAAAACTGCTTCCTTTGGGACTCCCCCATTCTGGTTTAGACCACCAGCACGGGACACTGCAGCAATTATTTCTCTTTACACAATGGTAGTGCCCTGTGGAGTAGCTGTGGTGCTCTTTAGAGTAAACTCTTCCTTCCCATAAGTGACTTAAAAGTCCTTTAAGGGCTTCCATTCTATATGCACTTCATAACTGGTACCTATGACTCTCAAATGCAAGTGTCTCAGCAGCTGAATTGTCCCCAGCCTTTCTCTTCCCTGTAAGCTTACAGCCACCTCAGTGATCCAGAGCTTGCTGGCATACAGGATTCCAACTCATTGTCCAGTCAATAAAGTGAAAAATGCCATTCCTGTTTTAGCAGATGGCAGCAGAAATGCAATACGAGGAGCAAGAACACTAATACAGAAATCAATACCTATTACAGTTTAAATCACATTGCAGTCCTGAAACGATAATAGCAATCCTTTAAAAGCTAATGCTGATCCTGTTTGTATTAGAAATCGTTTCAATGCGCTTCAGGTTTTAATTCTGTTACAAAAATAATTACCTTTTAACCCAGACCCTCCAACCCCAGACTCCTCCTCCTTCCCTATGTCCTGCTCCCACAAAGGAAAATAAATCAACCAGCACAAAACCCCAACAATCCCCCCAAACAAACAAACCCAGCCTCTCCCCTCCTCGCTCCACAGCCAAGAATACGGGGAAGGGATTTTTCTAATGGAGGTGGCTGGGAATTCCCACGGCACAGGCAGCACGGTGAGTGCAGAGGGATTGTTCAGGCAGCTCTAGCTATTGCTGTGCAAAGCTCTTCTGGACAGTTATGGAATATCACAAAGAAGAAAGAAAAGGAGTCCTTAGAAACTGCTAAGGGAGCACAGGTGTCCTCCTTTGAGTATAACTGAAGTCTTTCTGTACTAGAGAGCAACCTCCTCTGGATACAACCCTAAGAGGTACATGCACGGTGCTGCTGGGAAAGCCACGCTCTGTTAATTGTCTGGGATGAGCACAAAGGAAAAATTGTTTGATTAACCATTTATGTTACAAATAGAGAAGAGCAAGCACTGGGGAAAAACCTCCTCCAGGCCCCGTGTGTGCTACATGGCCCCAAAAGCCTGGCAGCAGGCAAGCGGTGCAAGTCCCACGCGTGCGTGGGGAAAGCACACAGCCCGACTGGAGCATCCTGGCAGATCATGACCTGGGCATGAGCTTCAGGAGTGGCTTTATGGCTACAAGGACCAGAGTGCTTCCGGCACACAGCAGGGGAAAACTGACTATATTACCACTACATTCATTGCCACTACTGCCAGCAAAATCCTACATTCAGCATTAGTGTTCACACATGGAGAGAGAGCTTGATAAATTGGATACGGCTATAAGTCATGGGGCTGATTAAAGGATGGGAAAACACGTCCTGCAGTGGCAGGCTCAAGGAGTTCAATTTGTTTAGCTTATCAAAGAGAAGGTTAAGGCATGTCTGATCACTAAGTAAATACTTGAGGAAGGGGAAACCGCTAAGAGGAGGCTTTTCACAGTCTCACAGTCTCACAGTATCACCAAGGTTGGAAGAGACCTCACAGATCACCCAGTCCAAGCCGTTACCACAGAGCTCAAGGCTAGACCATGGCACCAAGTGCCACATCCAATCCTGCCTTGAACAGCTCCAGGGACGGCGACTCCACCACCTCCCTGGGCAGCCCATTCCAGTGTCCAATGACTCTCTCAGGGAAGAACTTTCTCCTCACCTCGAGCCTAAATTTCCCCTGGCGTAGCTTGAGGCTGTGTCCTCTTGTTCTGGTGCTGGCTGCCTGAGAGAAGAGAGCAACCTCCTCCTGGCTACAACCACCCCTCAGGTAGTTGTAGACAGCAATAAGGTCTGCCCTGAGCCTCCTCTTCTCCAGGCTAAACAATCCCAGCTCCCTCAGCCTCTCCTCGTAGGGCTGTGCTCGAGGCCTCTCACCAGCCTCGTTGCCCTTCTCTGGACATGCTCAAGCATCTCAATGTCCTTCCTAAATTGAGGGGCCCAGAACTGGACACAGTACTCAAGGTGTGGTCTAACCAGTGCAGAGTACAGTCCCATGGGCAGAACATGAGACCAGAGAGATTTAGGCTAGCATAAGCCAGACACATTTAACAATAAGGAATGAACCACTGGAGGAACAGCTGATAATTTAGAAATCATACAGGGATGTTTCTGTAGAAGATATCCCATGCCACAAAGTGAGAGGCAGCCCAGCTCCCAAAGTTGGAAAAAGACTAGAATAAAATACAATTGATTAGCCTTTTGATTTTCCATGCCCCTGCTTCTCAGCATTCAACACAAGTCGTTCGATTAAAAACAACCCCCAACATCTCAACGTCAGATACGTTGATTTTAGCTCATTTTACCTCTTCAAAACCTACTCCTTTCTGCTGAGTCTTTATTTGCCCTTAATTGTACACATATCACTATACATGCTGCCATCCCTATCAACACCTGTTCCCTCTGTGTTTCCTTGAGTAGTCCTCTACTCATCCCATTGAACAGTAACATCCAAGCTTGGGTCACCCAAGTCTCGCATGGTCCATAGATCACAACGCAGGTTGCTCCTGGTTGTATCCCCTCACATCCATTCCCCTTAGTTCTTCTCCTTTTAACTGCCTCTCTCAGATTGAGAGGTACAGAGCTTCAGAGCCTCACGGTGCCCTTTCAGGCCAACGGAATAAAGTTCCTGGCAAGTTTCCCCAGTGTTAGCTCAGTTCTACAGGCAAAGAAAAGAGAAAGAACAAGATACATGGAAGAAAAAGACATTAAATCTACACTGTTCTGCTGAGGAAAGGCAATGGGAGATATCCTGGGAGCTGGGCTCCTCTGGCTGCCCCACTCCTCCCCCTCCCTGTGCTGGGCACTCCCACAGCCTCCCAACTCGTCCCCCCCAAACACTGTAGGGACATGACTGACATCACAGCAGGGTGGCTGCAAGCCAGGCCCCTCTCAGATCATGCAGCTCTCAATGCTGTGGTGTCCTTCAGCACAATTTCCAGTTTCCCCAAAAGCTCTCATTTTCCATGACTTCCAGTCCTTGGCAACGTGCAAAGGATTGTGCTGGGTCACCTCTGGATTGTCCCCATCTCACAGCTTGGGAAACAGTAACCCTCCGCTTCCCTTCAGCTTCTCCTGCCTTTACTGGCTGCGCTGACCCCACGCGTGGCTGCCAGGAGTCCTGCCACATCACTGGGGGCTCCTGGAAAAATCCAGTGCTCCAACCCAGTCATTTGTTCCCTCCTGCTTGCCAAAAGCCACAGACTCTTTTGCATGTCTCCACCCAGACAGCGGCTGGCGGAGCCCAGGTCCTCTCCTTCTGACCGCCCTGTTGTCCCAGGGAAGTGCTCTGCATCCTCACTGCTCCTACCTTGCAAGGGTGATCCTTCAACTACAAAAAACAGACTGTCAAAGAACAAACCTTCAAGATCAGCCACTCAAACATGTGGGCAGACAGGGCCTAAGTCCCTGTCCCTTGGAGAAGCCCCTTCACCTGCAACAAGCCACTACTTGCAGCAGTCAGGAGCAGTGAGCAGAGAAGGGCTGGTCCGACACCACTGAGGAAAAAATGAATGTGTAGCTACCAGTGAAACCCTCTAAGCAAGCCCTCAGCTGGGCAGGAGAGCTGCTGCCCCACTGCCAGCGAGCCTGGCTTTGCTCCAGTCCCAGTGAGGCACCAAACCAGCTGTCCTCTGGGCTGCGCTCCTCGGGCTCCTTGTGCCCGGGCGGCAGAGCCGCTCAGCCTCCTCTTGGCAGTTGGATCTGGGACCTCTCAGAAGCACTGCAACATTTCCACCGTCTGCTGTTTGTGAAATATTTTGGAGCTGCAAACCAATTAAAGTGTTTTGTTTGCCCTGTTTGGGATGCAAGTATGGGGAACATGATTATCACTCCTGCTGGTTTGCCTGCCAGGAATCCCCTCTCCTGGCCATGCTCACTGCCTGGGGCAGGCTGGCAGGATGGTGACCAAGGCCTGTCTTGGCTCTTTAACCCACTGCTGTGATTCAGGGAATGACTCTGTGTTTATTCAAGTGACATGCAACATATTTACTCCTTCTACCCACTGATGTGTTATTTAGTTGAATGACCAGACTCTATTTGCCAAAATAATTCCCTTCAAGGAAAACCACTGGCCCGGGACGCTGCCTCTCGCCCAGGGCACAGCTGAGCCCAAACACCTTGTGAACAAGAACATTGGTTCAGATCACTGCCAGGACTGCTGGTGCCATGTACCAGCCCTCATCCTCTACCTCTCTCGCTGCCAACACTGTTTTCTGGCACAAGAGTTACTACAGTTGAGTAAATCTGGTTTGGGGGCAGGGACCAGTTTTTCACTCAGTGTTTGCCCAGTGCTGTGATCCATGACTACAGCAGTGACAGTAATGACAACAGCCAGGAGCCCAACAGCAGAGACCTGAGAAACAAGGCTCCTAATGCATGCCACTTTACATAGAATCATAGAATCATAGACTGGTTTAGGTTGGAAGGGACCTCAAGGATCATCCAGCTCCAACCCCCTGCCATAGGCAGGGACACCTCCCACTAGAGCAGGCTGCTCAAGACCTCATCCAGCCTGGCCTTAAACACCTCCAGGGAGGAAGCATCCACAACCTCCCTGGGCAACCTGTGCCAGTGTCTTACCACCCTCACTGTAAAGAACTTCCTCCTAACATCCAGTCTAAATCTCCCCTCTGCCAGTTCAAACCCATTCCCCCTCGTCCTGACATTACCAGACCTTGTCAATAGTCCCTCCCCAGCCTTCCTGTAGGCTCCCTTCAGATACTGCAAAGCCACTCTGAGGTCTCCTCGAAGCCTTCTCTTCTCCAGGCTGCAGAGCCCCAACTCTCTCAGCCTGTCCTCACAGCAGAGCTGCTGCAGCCCTCTGAGCACCTTCGTGGCTCTCCTCTGGACTTGCACTCATTAAAAACCTTAAAGCATCCAACCCCACAACAACCACTGACAAAGTGTCACCAAAGAAAATCCAAAGAGGTGCTGTGACCTTAGCCTCACTGAAGCCTGTGGGAATGCTGGATTTAACTTCATACCTTCTTACTTTACCATGAGTCTCATACAGGAGCAGCTGAGATCGTTCAGCTATGAGACTACAGCAGCGACTTCTGTATCAGCTTTAGCAGCCTCTGGATCAGGACATAAACAATGTTTAAGAAATCATAACAAGTGCTATAGAACTAAACCAAGCAAAATGGCCCATAAGGTTACATACATCACTTACTATAACAAACCTCTGCTGATTTATTGTGGTTTTAATTCTTGCAATACGCAGAAAGGTTAAATTAATCATTCCTATAGAAGCATAATAATATTTGGCTCCAATGACATCCTGGCAGTGCAGTTTGCCTGGAGGACTAATAAAAACTGATCATTAGAACAACTGGATTTAGCTTTGATTAGAATCACCATAGGATAAAGGGAATAAAATGAAGTATGAAGAAGAATGGGTGAAGTAAATGAAGTAGACAGGTAGTGGTGAGTGCTGTGCATGAATATTTACTAAGGAATTAGAGAGGATAAAAACTTTTCACATGGTCAGCAGCGAGGTGTGAAATGCACCATATTAACAGGTGCCAGAATATAAACCAACTTCTCAGTCTGGAGAAGAGGAGGCTCCCAGGTGACCAGAAACCTGAGTCCCCAGGAGGGGCTCTCAACCACCCCTCACATTCCCCCTACCCCTCTCAACCTTACCCCAGTCCTAAGGAAGAATGGAGGTTCGGCCAAGAAGGTTAAAAAGCAAGGTGAAGCAGCCACAAAAGCAAAGGGAGGGTGAGGTTAGAAAGCAAGATGGAGTCCATCCAGCAGCCTCAGCTCTCCCCAGCAGGCAAAGAGGACAGCCCAGCAGGAAGTGCAGAGCAAAGAGTGACCTAATCTTTGTTTTGCCTTTCTTCTTTACACATCTCAGCAAGACTGTGAGGGAAGTAGACCTCACCATTGTTTTCATTTTCCAGCCTATCATCTAGTTCTTCTCACCAAAACATGCTAGCCAGGCTCAAACTAGCACAAGTATCTGAAGGGGGCTACAAAAAAGCTGGGGAGGGACTTTTCAGGCTGTTAGGGAGTGACAGGACTGGGAGGAATGGAGCAAAGCTGGAGGTGGGTAGGTTCAGGCTGGATGTGAGGAGGAAGTTGTTGAGTGTAAGAGTGGTGAGAGGCTGGAATGGGTTGCCCAGGGAGGTGGTTGAGGCCCCATGGCTGGAGGTGTTTAAGACCAGGCTGGCTGAGGCTGTGTGCAGCCTGCTCTAGGGTAGGGTGTCCCTGCGCATGGCAGGGGGGTTGGAACTGGCTGATCCTTGCGGTCTCTTCCAGTCCTGATTCTATGATTCTATAGGACAAGGTGCAGTCAGAGGTCACTTCCATCCTTCTGCACTTACTGCACTCTTCTCCACTTGGAAACATGAAGCTTTTAAATAGCACCACACAAAAGAGTCACATACACACTATGAGAAAGAAACCACTCTGCCAGTCCTGTTAGCTCAAAGGTCAACTTTCACCCCCAGCTCCCACCACGGCTGCTCCTATCACATTTTTTCTGTGCATATCATTTCAGTCAAATCTGTTTTAACTCTGCAAAGAGGCAAATTCTGACTGGAAAATTTACCAACTGTTTCTCTAGCACAAGTGGCAAAATGTTTAATAAAAGATCAAACACTGACTGCTCTTTTGAAAAGTTTTATTTAGATTAGCAGTTCCCTCTTCTTCCCTTCAAATTAGTCCCACCAACCTCTAGAGGCAGAGAACACTGCAATTTACACTTCCCAGTTGTTTTATTTTTCTCCTCACAAAGGCCATGTTTGCATGTTCCTGTCTCTAATTCTAGAGAGGGTGGAAAACTTTGCAAAGGTAGCCTATGCTATTGACTGCCTGCAATGAACTGGCTCAGCAGTTCCTTACTCAAATCTGGGACCTCATTCTGTGACCTCCAGGAACTTAAAAAATAAGCATTAGTTCATGTCCATAGGTCCCTGTCCAAGTAGAGGCCAGTGACAAGCAGAGTCACTCAGAGATCAGTCCTGGGACCAGTCTTGTTCAACATCTTTGTGGGTGCCATGGACAATGGCACTGAGTGCAGCCTCAGCAAGTCTGCTGATCACATCAAGCTGTGTGGTGCAGCAGACAGGCTGGAGGGCAGGGATCCATCCAGAGGGACCTGGACAGGCTGCAGAGGTGGGCACAAGCCAACCTCAGGGGGTTCAAGTGCAAGGTCCTGCAGCTGGGTCGAGGCAATCCCAAGCACAAATGCAGGCTGGGCAGTGAGTGGCTGGAGAGCAGCCCTGAGGAGAGGGACTTGGGGGTGCTGCTGGAGGAGAAGCTCAACAGGAGCCAGCAGTGTGCACTTGCAGCCCAGAAAGCCAAGCAGAGCCTGGGCTGCAGCAGCAGAAGNCTACAAAAAATCTGGGGAGGGACTTTTTAGGCTGTCAGGGAGTGACAGGACTGGGGGGAACGGAGCAAAGCTGGAGATTGGTAGGTTCAACTTGGATGTGAGGAGGAAGTTTTTGAGCATGAGAGTGGTGAGAGGCTGGAATGGGTTGCCCAGGGAGGTGGTTGAGGCCCCGTCCCTGGAGGTGTTTAAGGCCAGGCTGGATGAGGCTGTGTGCAGCCTGCTCTAGGGTAGGGTGTCCCTGGGCATGGCAGGGGGGTTGGAACTGGCTGATCCTTGTGGTCCCCTCCAACCCTGATTGACTCTATGATTCTAAGTGATTGCAGTGTAGAGGAGACACTTGCACCATGACTGGACGAGGCACTTAGTGCCATGGTCTGGTTGATTGGCTAGGGCTGGGTGCTAGGTTGGAGTGGATGATCTTGGAGGTCTCTTCCAACCTGGTTGATTCTATGAAGTATTTACAGCATTAAGGGGGTCAGGTATGCACTAAGAGGTAGCTTTCTTAGGTGCACATAAAGCTCTGAAGGTGCCTCCAGAAGGTGATTCAAAGCCAGGACCTAACTCAGGAACTCCAAATTACTTATGAGAAGAGAGATTGTCCCACAGTTCATTGTCTACCTGTGACATCTAGTGAGACCTGCTGAAACAAGCTGCGAGAAGCCTTTAATGTGCCAGCATGGTTTCACATCGCTATATGCTGATAACTCCCCTGACAATGTTTTGGGAACCTTCCACATGAAAATGCCAATTGAAAACTCTCCTTAGGGAAAGGCAGATGGCTCAAGCTCTGAAAACAGTTACTTCCTTGAGACCTGAAGTTGTGCATGAGCTACACTAAGTCTCTGAAACACAGTGTAATTTGGCTTGACTCTGGATTTAGGACAGAAAAAAGAGGACAAATGCCTCTTCCTCGAGGCAGGTGATTTTCAGCCAGAAGCCTAAGATGTGACACTGGGGCTGGGATGGAGATAAACCTTGTGAGCAGTAGTAGCAGTATTACTTCCTCCC
This sequence comes from Tricholaema leucomelas, assembly GCA_013400475.1. Taxonomy (NCBI): domain Eukaryota; kingdom Metazoa; phylum Chordata; class Aves; order Piciformes; family Lybiidae; genus Tricholaema lacrymosa; species Tricholaema leucomelas. The sequence continues at coordinate 63,758 of WAAF01003922.1, read as the reverse complement.
CATCAACACTGCTACCAGTTCTGCAGCACTAATAAGAGAAGTGTGAGCTGGATTACACACGCTGCTGAAGCAGCTCATCGACGAAAAGCAGCACTGGCAATGGTCAACATTAAGGAGAAAGCCCACCCCGAACCAATGCAATAAGCATAACTCCTATTGTCAGGGCTACTCAGTCCACATTGATCTGGTCCTTGCTTCTTCAGCCACTTGGGCATACAGCTGAGCTGCACAGTACGACCCAAAGGTTAGTGATTAGTGACCACTTAAGGCTAGGACTGAAGCAACTGTAAACTAAAGGAGTGATCTATTGATCAGTAGGCAAAGGAAAACGCATTTGAGATCCTGTTCTCAGAAGGTCTCTTAAGATACATTGACCGTAGAATTTACAGCCCTATTTTATACTGTTACTAAATATACAGCCTTGGAACCCACAGCCAAAGCTGTCACAACAAAAGGCACCACTGAGCGGCTAAAGCAGTGAGACCTAAATCTCTTGTAAAGGTGGCAGATTTGGAAGCACTGCTGCTGGGGCAGAGTCGGGCATCTAAGCATCTAAGGGAGGTTCTCCTCCCCCTCTGCTCTGTCCTGCTGAGACCTCATCTTGAGTACTGCCTTCAGTTTTGGGCTTCCCAGTTGAGGGACAGGGATCTGCTGGAGAGGGTCCAGCGGAGGGCTACGAGGATGATGAGGGGACTGGAGGGCTGAGAGGGGACTGGATGATGAGAAGACTTAGAGGGGATCTGATAAATGTTTATAAGTATCTGAGGGCTGCCAGGAGGGGGAGGACAGGCTCTGCTCCCTGGGATAGGACAAGGAGCAATGGGTGTAAGTGGCAGCAAAAGAGGTTCTGCCTCAACACAAGGGGGAACTTCTTTACTGTAAGGGTCCCAGAGCACTGGCACAGGCTGCCCAGAGAGGTTATGGGGTCTCCTCTGGAGACTTTCAAGGCCTGTCTGGATGTGTTCCTCTGTGACCTGTGTTAGGTAGTATTGTCCTGCTCTGGCAGGGGGTTTGGACTGGATGATGTCCTTGGGTCCCTTCCAACCCCTGACATCCTGTGAGCCTGTGAACCCCTAATATCCTGTGACCTCCAGTGCCTCACGCTTGCATTGCAAGGCAATCTCTGGGATGGCACAGCTGAGAGAAAGGAACTCCTCACTCACCAAAGGCTGGGCCTGAGAACAGCAAATGATAAACATCCTCCAGCCCAGGTAAAGGCAGCACACAGAGAGCCCAAGAGACACAGAGCAGCAGTAGCTGCTCCTGAGCCAGGGACAGGTGTGACACAATACATAAAACATATCTGACAATATTTAATTGTTTAAGGTACAAGGCAGGGATCGCCTTTCACTGTCCTTACATTCGGTTTCACTTGCACATGTACCGCATTTATCAATGAAGACAGTGCCAGGTAAGAGATGCTGTCGATATGGTCAGATAGCAACCAAAGGAGGAATAAAAGATGAGGTGAGAAAACCAGAAAGCATAACACTGAGCTTCAGTGAGGGATCTCTTACTTCCCGTGGCAGTGGCAGATAAGATGAAATGCTCATATCTTCCCCAGGACAATAAAGGCTTGTTTTGACAATGGTAATCTACACTGCATATTCTTCTCACAGCATGGCATCAGCTCTTAGACACCAAATTAGATGAGGGCAAGTGTTAGTTACACACTGCAAACAACCTGCAAGACAGCAAGAAACGCATCTGATGAAGCCTTGAAGCAGGTAAGTGCAATTACTGCCAGCTCATGTTTTCGTGGGAAATAGGTCTTGTCAAAAACAGCACAAAAAGAAAAGCAAATCCTCTGGGTTCACTCCATGACAAGATCATGCTTGATTGATAATGATAATTTCAGCATCATGATGAGCTTATGTTTTTCTATGGGCTTGATTTAGTGCAGTGTAATAGACTGGATAAAAACACAGTGAGTTAATCGAAAAAATTAAAGTCTTAGCTTGCCAAAGGGAGAATCATTACAAGATGTTTCCAACAGGCTTTCCTAAGGAATTGTTGCCACTCTCCCTGTGTTTTTCAAGACTTTCATCCATACTCTAAACAAATTTTTGCTGCTTCTGCTAGTTTGAGCCTAGCTGGGATATTTTGGTGAGAAGAATTAGATGATAGGCTGTGAAAAGGAAACAATGGTGATGGCTGCTGCACTCCTAGGCTTGCTGAGATGGATAAGAACAAGAACACAAACATAGATAATGGAGCTGTTCCTTGGCTTTGGCTGCATACACTTCTCTCTGTCTAACCTGCCGTCTGCCTGACTAATCCTTCTGCTTCCTAAACTCCTTGGCCGATCCTCCAAACTCACCTTGAATGTAAGGGGTAAGGTAGAGGTGTGGGAAGAAGGTGGAAGGGTGGTTGGGAGCCCCTCCTGGGCACTCTGGTTTCTGGGAGGGCTGTTGTGTTTCTGTATTACTTTTTTAACTTGCATATAGCTGTATAGATACTGTAACTATCTGCTTGTACATTGCACTAAGCTGTAAATATAAAGCTGCATTCAATTTAACTTGTATATCCCTGTAGATATCACAGTCTCACACTATCATCAGGGTTGGAAGAGACCTCACAGATCATCAAGTCCAACCTGTTACCACAGAGCTCAAGGCTAGACCATGGCACCAAGTGCCACGTCCAATCCTGCCTTGAACAGCTCCAGGGACGGCGACTCCACCACCTCCCTGGGCAGCCCATTCCAGTAGCCAATGACTCTCTCACTGAAGAACTTTCTCCTCACCTCAAGCCTAAATTTCCCCTGGCACAGCCTGAGGCTGTGTCCTCTTGTTCTGGCGCTGGCTGCCTGAGAGAAGAGAGCAACCTCCTCCTGGCTACAACCACCCTTCAGGTAATTGTAGACAGCAATAAGGCTGTCTACAACTACCTGAGCAATAAAGCTTCATTCAATTTAACTTGTATATACCTGTATATATCTGTATAGATACTGCAACTATCTGCTTGTACATTGCACTAAGCTGTAAATATAAAGCTGCATTCAATTTAACTTGTATATCCCTGTACATATCTGTACATATATTGTAACTATCTTCTTGTAGATAGCTACTTTATAGATACTTTATATTTACTTTGCTAAGCTGTAAAGATAAAGCTTCATTCAATTTAACTTGTATATCCCTGTACATATCTGTACATATATTGTAACTATCTGCTTGTAGATAGCTACTTTATAGATACTTTATATTTACTTTGCTAAGCTGTAAATACAAAGCTTCATTCAATTTAACTTGTATATCCCTGTACATATCTGTATATCTATTGTAACTATCTGCTTGTATATTGTGCTAAGCTCTAAATATAAAGCTTCACTCTTCAATTTCCAGATTGGCTGACCCTAGTCTGGGTGATTTTCTTAAGTGTGGGGGGGGCAGGTAACACCCAAACCATCACACTGCTAAAATCTGTGGGTAACACAGGTAAATAAAGAAGAAAAGGGGTGGGCACGCTGAAGCATCCAGATCACCCACAGCATTCAAGGGAAAGGTACTTTAGCAGGGACAAATGTGACCTTTTAAACATGTCTGAACACGCTAATCACTGGCCATGCTGATCAGCATTTTAAGCTGGATGCCACTCACTACTTTATCTGGGCTTCAAACAAGACTAGAAACGTGGCAGATACTTGAAGGAGAGGGCAAGTAAAGTGAAGTTTATGTCTGACTTTTAGGGCTGGTATTTTATACTCCAATGATGTGCACACAGACCCACAGAGGTAGGAAATTCCCACTATCAAAGGAGCTGTCACCAAAAGCAATATATGAGTCATGTAAAATATTGCACGTTTTGTACTGTACATTGTAAAGGGCTAGTTCTGGGCTCCTCAATTCAAGAGAGATGTTGAGGTGCTGGAATGTGTCCAGAGAAGGGCAGCAAGGCTGGTGAAAGGCCTGGAACTCAAACACTATGAGGAGAGGCTGAGGCAGCTGGGGGTGTGCAGCCTGGAGAAGAGGAGGCTCAGGGCAGACCTCATTGCTGTCTACAACTACCTGAAGGGAGGCTATAGCCAGGTGGGGTTGGGCTCTACTCCCAGGCAAGCAGCAACAGAACAAGGGGACACAGTCTCAAGTTGTGCCAGGGGAGGTCTAGGCTGGATGTTAGGAGGAAGTTGTTGGCAGAGAGAGTGATTGGCATTGGAATGGGCTGCCCAGGGAGGTGGTGGAGTCGGTATCCCTGGAGGTGTTCAAGAAAAGCCTGGATGGGGCACTTAGTGCCATGGTCTGGTTGACTGGATAGGGCTGGGTGCTAGGTTGGACTGTCTGTGCCTGGAGGTCTCTTTCAACCTGGTTGATTCTATGATTCTATGAAATACTCTGCCTCTCTTCATCGTTTCTGCCTTCTCATGTGCCTTCTACTCTTTCATATTAGCCAGTAGTGAACTTTATCATCTGTGTTTGCTGCCTCATTGTTGTACACTGTGCATCCATCTGCAATGCAACAAAAAAGTGCAAGATGTCTCTTCACCACTCTTTTAATTGTTCTAACCCTTTAACCACAGCACTTGGCACTTTAAGAATTCATCAGTCCTTCTCAGCTCTATAAAACCAGTGTAATTAAGAGTACTATATAGCCCGACCTGTTTGGGGATATAACTGCTGTGGAAATTGTGAAACACAGTAAGATTTTGATCCTGCTGCTTTCCTTTCATCCCCTAAGACATGTCTCTTCATCTGTTAATTCCCTATTTAATTCCCCATGCTGTACCCCTCAGAACGGCTTCACTGAATTTTCTCTTCTGTATTTTGCTTCTGAAAAAAGCCAATGTGCTAGTTTGAGCCTAGCTAGAATGTTTTGGTGAGAAGGATTAGATCACAGGCTGTGAAAGTAAAACAATGGTGATGTCTACTTCACCCATAGGCTTGCTGAGAGGTTTAAGAATAAGAATCCAAACACAGACAAGGCACTTCTGCTTGGGAGCTCTGGGCTGCATTTCTGTCTCTAGCATCTCTGTCGTCTCTCTGATTAATCCACTTTGCTTCCTAATCCCCTGGCCAAACCTCCATTATTCCTTGGGACTGAGGTAAGGTTGAGAGGGGCAGGGGGAAGATGAAGGGGTGTTTGGGAGCCCCTCCTGGGGACTCAGGTTTCTGGGAGGGGAGTTGTGTTTCTGTATTAGCTTTTACCTTGTCTATTTCTGTCTATAACTGTATATATGTAAACATCTGCTTGAATAGAATAAAATAGAATCAACCAGGTTGGAAGAGACCTCCAAGCTCAGCCAGTCCAACCTAGCACCCAGCCCTATCCAGTCAACCAGACCATGGCACTAAGTGCCTCATCCAGGCTTTGCTTCAACACCTCCAGGGATGGTGACTCCACCACCTCCCAGGGCAGCCCATTCCAATGCCAATCACTCTCTCTGGCAAGAATTTCCTCCTGACATCCATCCTAGACCTCCCCTGGCACAACTTGAGACTGTGTCCCCTTGTTCTGTTGCTGGTTGCCTGGCAGAAGAGACCAACCCTACCTGGCTACAGCCCCTCTTCAGGTCATTGCAGACAGCAATGAGGTCTGCCCTGAGCCTCCTCTTCTCCGGGCTAAACACCCCCAGCTCCCTCAGCCTCTCCTCACAGGGTTTTTGTTCCAGGCCCTTCACCAGCCTTGGTGCCCTTCTCTGGGCATATTGTACATTGTGCTAGCTGTAAATATAAGCTTCATTCAATTTCCAGAGCTGGCTGAGTCTAGCCTGGGTGATTTCTAAAGTAGGGGGGACAGGGAACACCCAAACCAAATACACATAAACACTTCAGCAACGAATCATAAACACAGCTGCATCACATGAGCAGCTGATAGCCAGGTGAATTCATACAAGCACATTTCCCCGAGTCTATGGTCTCAGTTTCTCTACTGCAAAACATTAAGCCAAAGGAATCATGCAGGTCACAGAATGCTGTGTGAGGGGAGGTCTGAGAATGGAAAGCTTTTGCGTTCTTAATGAGCACCTGCTGAAAGAGATGCTGCCAGCATCCCGGGCTGATGGCACCAGCACAGGAAAGTCAGGTATTAACTGGTGCCTCCAGGATGCAGAAGGAATTGTAAAGGGTCTCCTGAAAGCACAACCCACAGTAGTACCTAGGAGACGTGCAAGCTGCCAGTAATAACCTCATCCCTGCAGTCCCAGAGCCACAGTGCAGAACCAGCAAGAGGCTTCCCAGGAGCAGAGAAGCAAACGAGCATTGCACGTACCAGCCCTGTCGCTTTAAAGGAGCTATAGATTAAATAAAGTCCAACTGGGTGTTTCTGAGGAGGCAGATTGTTGTGGGTAAGACACTTCCTACTGTGCTGACTTCTTAAATCGACCAGATCCTGCTCAAAAAGAGCTGAAGCTGATTATACTCAATGTGCTAAATGTCACTTAGTCATGATACGTGAGGTTTCTTCCTGCCTCCCATGGACTGGAAGAAAACAGGCTGAGTTATAATTTTGTGCTAGTGAGAGAGTTTGGTCACCAAAGGGCCAAGGAAACGTTGCCAAGCTGGTGAGGATGGCAGGAGGTGGCAAGAAGAAATCCTGTGTACTCGAATGGTTGTGAAAGCTTTCAGAAGTACTTTTAAAGAACTAAAGAGATATTTTAGGGAGATGAAACACTTGCTAATGTGGTGCTTACATTAAAATTGGATCCAGATTGGGCAGTGGTAGAAAGCATGTCACTGGAACCAGCATTTCCATATCCTATCTTGAGATTTTTGCCTTGAGGGCAGAACAAGCAGAAAATGAAACAGGAGATTTCCACTCCCTCGCCCCAGCTGAATTTTGTGCCGTTATATCAGCAGGCTTGGATACCAGAAGACATAGTGGAAGGGATGTGTGTGTGTATTTTTAACTGCATCACCCAGAATCACACAATTCAGCATTTTTCTGCCTCTCCAATGACAAGATCTTAACCCGGGGAAGGTATTTTTAATTCCCATTGAGTAGTGTTTAATCTCGGTGCCATCAGGCACCGCAAGCAGCTCACCTGCCAACCACAGCAGCGCTCTATTAGTCTGCATTGCAACAGTTCTCTGCCAGAAGCAGCTGTGGGGGACAGAGGCTGGAAAGGCAGGGAAGGTAAGTGGATTCCTTTGACATGAAACCAAAGTCACTCCTGCTCACTATGGATGTCCTCAAGTGCCACATCTATATGCTTCTCAGACACCTCCAGGGATGGCGACTCCACTGCCTCCCTGCGCAGTCCCTTCCAAGGCCTGACCCACTCTCTGGCCACGATCAGGAGCAGAGTGGCCAGCAGGACAAAGGAGGTTATTCTGTCCCTGTGCTCAGCACTGGCCAGGCCACACCTTGAGTGCTGTGTCCAGTTCTGGGCTCCTCAATTCAAGAGAGATGTTGAGATGCTGGAATGTGTCCAGAGAAGGGCAACGAAGCTGGGGAGGAGCCTGGAACACAAACAGTCTCAAGTTGTGCCAGAGAAGGTCTAGGATGGATGTTAGGAAGAAATTCTTGCCAGAGAGAGTGATTGGCATTGGAATGGGCTGCCCAGGGAGGTGGTGGAGTCACCATCCCTGGAGGTGTTCAAGAAAAGCCTGGCTGAGGCACTTAGTGCCATGGTCTGGTTGATTGGCTAGGGCTGGGTGCTAGGTTGGACTGGATGATCTTGGAGGTCTCTTCCAACCTGGTGCTGCTGCTGAAAATGTAGAAGAAGAAGAAACAGAAGAAGAGGAGAAGCAAGAAGAGAGAAAGATACTGGATTGGCATTCCTCCTATTACCATGCATAAGCAAAGATCTTAGAATCATAAAATGAATCACAGAATGGTTTAGGTTGGAAGGGACCTCAAGGATCATCCAGCTCCAACCCCCTGCCATAGGCAGGGACACCTCCCACTAGAGCAGGTTGCTCAAGGCCTCATCCAGCCTGGCCTTAAACACCTCCAGGGAGGAAGCATCCACAACCTCCCTGGGCAACCTGTGCCAGTGTCTCACCACCCTCACTGTAAAGAACTTCCTCCTAACATCCAGTCTAAATCTCCCCTCTTCCAGCTTAAACCCATTCCCCCTCGTCCTAACATTACTAGACCGTGTAAATAGTCCCTCCCCAGCTTTCCTGTAGGCTCCCTTCAGATACTGGAAAGCCACTCTAAGGTCTCCTCGAAGCCTTCTCTTCTCCAGGCTGCAGAGCCCCAACTCTCTCAGCCTGTACTCAGAGCAGAGCTGCTGCAGCCCTCTGAGCATCTTTGTGGCTCTCCTCTGGACTGGCTCCAGCAGTTCCATGTCCTTCTTGTGCTGGGGGCTCCAGAACTGCACACAGTACTCCAGGTGGGGTCTGAGGAGAGCAGAGTAAAGGGGGAGAATTTCCTCAAAGGGAAGCAAAGAAGATTCTAATGGGGAGTTCTCAATCCAAGTGGGAGATCATACACCCCAAGCTGCTGGGGAGGGCCATGACTAAAACTGTTTCCTTTGCATAAAGGTTTATGACGAGAGGAAAATGGCAAATCGCATGGACAAAATGATGCTGCCAGCATGAACAGCAGGTGTAGCAGGAAAGAGCTGTCTGTCCTTAGGAAACCTTCAGTCCAAGAGAAGCTGCCGCCATCTCATGCAGCATGACATTCAGGACAGCAAGGCTGAAGCATCTTTCACTTTTGGCTGCAACCAAAGAGATAACTCAAGAATGATGTGTGCTCAGGAGCCAGATATTCTGCCAAACACATTGTTTCTCTTACACTCAAGCCTGGGAAGAAAGAAGAAGGCAACCAAAAGACCATAAATAAGCTCCTCTGGATTACAGTGACACTGCTTGCAGAGGGCCAGTCATAAAGGAGCTTGATACTCTGGACTATTTTCCACGCCATTTATTGCACTTGGAAGAAAAAGAAGAAACACTGGGCAGGTTCTTCATGGGTGGTGAGGGAAAGGGCTTAGTATGACAGCAATTAGAGTAAAACAGTACAAAAGACTAATGGATACATACCAGCCTATGTGGAAAGCTCCAAAGCTGGGCAGTGCCTAGTAGAACTGCTTCTTTAAACCTCAGAACCTCTTAAATACAGAAATGTTGGTAGCAATGATGATGCAGTTGTTTTGGACCTCTTAAATAGAGAAATGTTGATAGTAACGATGATGCAGTTGTTTTGGATGTGAGGAAATGTTCTGGCAGTCTATGACCTCTTCCTGAAAACTGAATTCTGGTTGCTGCTTCAGAGATTCAGTGTTTGTTAGATGATACTGCACTTGCAGCCCAGACAGCCAACCAGAGCTGGGCTGCATCAGGAGAAGTGTGGCCAGCAGGTTGAGGGAGGTGGCTCCTGATGAGCCACCTTTAACATCTGCAAACCTGCATCTTCAAACTGTCTCCCCTGTTGCTCCTCATAGAATCAAGCAGGTTGCAAGAGACCTCCAAGATCATCAAGTCCAACCTATCCAACCCAGATTATCCAGTTCAACCCTATCCAGTCAACAAGACCATGGAACTAAGTGCCCCATCCAGGCTTTTCTTGAATACCTACAGGGACAGCAACTCCACCACCTCCCTGGGCAGCCCATTCCAATGCCAATCACTCTCTCTGCCAACAACTTCCTCCTAACATCCAGCCTAGACCTGCCCTGGCACAACTTGAGACTGTGTCCCCTTGTTCTGTTGCTGCTTGCCTGGCAGAAGAGACCGACCCCCACCATCAAGTTGATCAAAGCTCCATCCAATATGGCCTTGAACACTTCCAGGGAGGGTGCATCCATAACCAGGCATCTCACTTGGGATGACAACACTACTATATACCTGGGAGCTCTTGAAATCCCACCCAAACACATCTAAATCAAGACTTCACATTTCTGCTCACGTCAGGAGAAATCTGGCTCCTGAACAAAAACATGCTCAAGATCAGAATTTCCTGTTCAACCCAGGCCAAGTCCTGAGAACTTGCTAAGAGAAGCACAGGCTTATCTTTAATAACCTTGCACCTTGCTCAATCCTACATTCAGACCCTTTTCACTTGCTGTCAAAAGATCTTTCTCATGGTAAGTTCTCCAATTTTACATCTCATCCTTTTAAAGGTCAGGGTACAATGCTGTATTTAGAGGAAAACCATAGTTATCAACAGCTAACATATGGGAGGCACTGAATAGCAGGAGTCAGGGTATTTATATCATATTTACTGAAAATGTGTTTGCAGCCTCATTCCTCTCATGCTGCTGGGTGATGCACTCACTTACAAATGAACCATTAACAGTGATGGCAACCCATTTGCTAAATAGAAATGACAATGATTCACCAAATCACAGCAGCACCTGCTGCTCCTCATCGGCATTTGTGAGACCTGCATTGATGGATTTTAACACAACGGAGTCTTACAGATACCAACTAATAAGTTCAACACTCAGATCAATACAGCTCTTGGAAATTGCTAATAATTATCCTGCCATCTAATAGAGGCTTTCCACTGGTTGCATTGGCCTGTGCACTCAAGGCTGTACAGCTATGCCTGCTGAATTCAGCCCAAGAAAGATAACAGGACAGTCTCAAGTTGTGCCAGGGGAGGTCTAGGCTGGATGTTAGGAGGAAGTTGTTGGCAGAGAGAGTGATTGGCACTGGAATGGGCTGCCCAGGGAGGTGGTGGAGTCGCTGTCCCTGGGGGTGTTCAAGAAAAGAGTGGATGAGGCACTTAGTGCCATGGTCTGGTTTATTGGATAGGGCTGGGTGCTAGGTTGGACTGGACAATCTTGGAGGTCTCTTCCAATCTGGTTGATTCTATGTTTCTATGGTCTGGTTGATTGGATTGGGCTGGGTGCTAGGTTGGACTGGATGAGCTTGGAGGTCTCTTCCGATCTGGTTGATTCTATGATTCTATGGTCTAGTTGATTGGATAGGGATGGGTGATAGGTTGGACTGGATAATATTGGAGGTCTCTTCCAACCTGGCTGATTCTATGATTCTATGGTCTGGTTGATTGGATAGGGCTGGGTGCTAGGTTGGACTGGACAATCTTGGAGGTCTCTTCCAACCTGGTTGATTCTGTGAATCTATGATTCTATGAATTCTCCTGCAAAAACAAAGCTCAGCAGTGAAGCCACACTCTACCATGACTTACACTTTGTCTAACTCCCATCTTCCACTGACCAGGCAGGAGAGCAACTGTGAACCCCAAATCACTCTTTGTGAAGCTGCCTCTACTGCAACCTGTCCTTTCTCTGTTTGCCTTCTGATGGGAAACAATGGGCTTGTAAAACTCAACCTGCTCGTTAGCAAAGGGAATTGTTTCCTGAGATGCTGGAAGTGTAGCCACTCTGCTCACCTAATAGAAGCCTCCTGACTTGTCCATCTGCACTGCTGCTCAGGTAAGCCAGCTTCTGTCACAAAGAGGAAGGAAGCACATGCATGGGACTCCAAGACAGCAGTTTCCTGGTGGTTTTTACTTGTTTTTTGTTTTTCTTTTGGCTGCTGTCTGGCTCTGGTTTCATTTGTTTTGTGTTCGGGTTTATTTAGTGTGGTTGTTTTCTGCTTTAGGTGGTTTTGTTGCTGTTGATTGTTTCTTGCTTTGGGCTGATGTTCTGGTTTTGTTTTTTTTTGTTTGTTTGTTTTTCTTTTTTCTCTCTATCTCTTTTATTTGTTTTCCTCTGAAGCTCAGCTTTATTCCAAGACAAAAAGAGAAAAAAAAAATTGTAGGGTTAGGATTGCATTGTGAGACCAAGTTTCTCTCTTTCGCCCAGTCTGGAGAAGAGGAAAGTGAGGGGATACCTCATCACTCTCTGCAGCTACCTGAGGGGAGGTTGGAGTGAAGAGTGGGCAGCCTCTTCTTCTTGGTGGCAAGCGACAGGAGTGGAGGAAAGGGGTGCCAGGGGATGTTTAGGCTGGGGCAACAAAGCTGGTGAGAGGCCTGGAACACAAGCCCTGTGAGGAGAGGCTGAGGGAGCTGAGGCTGTTTAGCCTGGAGAAGAGGAGGCTCAGGGCAGACCTCATTGCTCTCTACAACTAAAGCAGCAAAAGCAGCAACAGTCAAAACAGCAGCGGGGCAAGATAGCAGCGAGCACAGCAGAAGCAGCATGGGGAAGGTCCAAGCTGTGCTTCCAGACATAAAGCTCTTGATGCTCCAAGGAAATGATATTAACTTACTCACTGTTGCCATTCCATGACCTATCCCTACAAAGTTCACCTCTCCACCCAGAGCTTCCACTCCTAAGTTTCTCTGTTCCAACTTTTTCAGGTCTGAGCTAGAAATCAGCTCGAACGGCCACACACGCATGTGGGGAAGCAAATGATGCAGTTCCCCCTGCACACCTGACAGTCATCAGATGGAAATCTCATTTCAGATCCTCTGTGCTGCCTCCTCCACAGATGCCAGCCCAATGCTGGGAGAAGCACTCAAGATTGCAGGCCTACCAAGAAGTCTCCTAAGGATCACCTTATTGAAGTGTCATCTGTCACTGTAACTGAATTATCTCTTGGCCAGAGCGTGCCTACTCGGGATTGCTCAGCACCTGCAGTAGAGGATCATTTACCTAGATGGCATTTTATTGCATTTTTACAATTCTAATCTAATCTGCAAGCTGAGAGAATTGTTTTAGCTGTCATGAATTTGGAGGCACACAAAGAGCTTCATTAGAAACCAGACTCTTTACTTTGCAGGTGCTTAAGACAAATTGACCAAAGTTCCACTAAATCCATTATAAACCTCCTGTTCTCTCCTGATTAGACTGATGGAAAAGGATAGAGCTCCATTATCATAGTACATTTAAAATAGGTATTAAACATAACCCAACACATTCTTGTTTTATGCCAACATAGAAGCAGACCTATACCAACCTTTGGGGTGTGAGATTAGAACAGAATAGAATCAACCAGGTTGGAAGAGACCTCCAAGATCATCCAGTCCAACCTAGCACCCAGCCTNTGTGCTCCAGGCCCCTCACCAGCTTTGTTGCCCTTCTCTGGACATGTTCCAGCACCTCAACATCTCTCTTGAATTGAGGAGCCCAGAACTGGACACAGCACTCAAGCTGTGGCCTGAGCAGTGCTGAGTACAGGGGCAGAATAACCTCCCTTGTCCTGCTGGCCACACTGTTCCTGATCCAGGCCAGGATGCCATTGGCTCTGTTGGCTACCTGGGCACACTGCTGGCTCATCTTCAGCCTACTGTCCACCAGTATCCCCAGCTCCCTCTCTGCCTGGCTGCTCTCAGCCACTCTGTCCCCAGCCTGTAGTGCTGCTTGGGGTTGTTGTGGCCAAAGTGCAGAACCCTGCCCTTGGCCTTGTTCAATCTCATCCCATTGGCCTCTGCCCACCCATCCAGCCTGGCCAGGTCCCTCTGCAGGGCTCTCCTACCTTCCAATAGATCAACAGTTGCTCCTAGATTCTCAAATTTGACAGTGTTTGAATTAAACTTCTCTCTTCAGACACTGTTTGCTTAGTCAGATGCATGATATGTCAAGTCCTCCCAGACCTCCTTATTCAGGTCATGGACTGGTGGAGAGCTTGCCTTTCCTCCTCAAATGCCTGCCCACAATCTACTGCTGCTCCCTTCCCTTAGCTAATTCAGTAATGCCCCAAGTCATTCAAAAGAATTCATTCCCTGGGGGAATTACACAACCTGCTGGTGCCTGCTGACCCAGGGCACCCTTTAAAGAAAGGTACCTTCTGGCAGTCAAGTGGAATACCATGAACTGCAGTTTTTGGGTAGAAAGGGAAAGGGAGGTACACAGCAGTCTGAGAATGCTGGCAGCCATGCCAAAACCAAAACTCTGACCTCAAATGCCTGGCACCCCCTCCAGCACCTCTCCTGGGCTCACACTTCTTCACTCCTAGCAAGGTTCTGAGGCAAATTTCATACAATCATAGAATCAACCAGGTTGGAAGAGACCTCCCAGATCATCCAGCCCAACCTAAAATTTGTGACTGTGCCTCTCTTTCCAAGCTGTGGCCATACTGCTCTCACTTTTCTGGACTCTCTCAGCTGAAGGTTGTAACCCAGTGGTCTCTCCCTGCTCCACAAGGGACCCCCATATGCCAGGCTCATTAGCCAGACTGACTGGACAAACTCTTCATTCATTTCACTCTCCTCTCTCAAAGGAGAGCTCATCTTTTCTGTCAAGGTGCACTGAAGTAAGGGCAGTAAACCAAATCACTTCTGCTTTTGAGAAACAAGAGAGAGAAAACCCCACCAGTCTCCACAGACCATTCCCTATAGTTTCCCTTTTCCACACAGCCTCCTCTCTGAAAAAATCCAGGGGCCATGTGCCTTCTGTTCCACAAAAAGGGCCAGGAGAGGAGGTGCCTTTGGCGCTGTGACACCTTACTGAGTGATGTTCATCTGATACTGATACCTCCCCACACAAACAGGGCAAATGCAAACCATATGCTGTTGATCTTTGAGGACAGAAACGCTCAGCAGAAGCACTAAATCAGGACTCATGCTTCCTTCCTAGGGCTTTCCCAGCTGGGAGTCATACTGCAGTGACTGTGAGTCTCTCTACTTCTGTTCCAAGGCAAATCTGGTTTTTGCTTGTTGCTATCCTATTCCCAGAGAGCATCATCCATAGCAACAAAGGCTGTTCAGAGTAACGATGCTACCCAGTGATGCAATTCAGCTCAGAGTATTTGGTAGGAACTGGGCATCTAACTGTGAAACACTCCCTGGAAGCCCAGCACCCTCCCATATGCTGGGGAGGCCTCAGTGTCACCAGCAGTCACTAAATGATCTTTCTCCTCCCTCCACCCCAGCAGTACTAGCACCCTACCTTGACTGCACAGCTCAAACCCATTCTGGTCGTCTCCTTTGGATACAGTGGCAGGTATCTCCCTGGGATGTGCTGGAGATGTTGGGCACTTGCTAAATTTATTACACTGAAAAAACACCAGGTTATGGATTTGCCACATCAAATGAGAAATAGCTTATTTCATCCCTTTGCTCTTAAATAACAATAATCCAGCCTGAGCTTAAACAACAACAAAAAATAAAACCCAAGCCAAACCACCTAAGGCAAACAGCACAGGTACACACGTTTAGAAAAGTCACCACCACCCCCCCCAGAAAGATCCCTAGCCTTTAGTCTGGTTACACTCCAGTTACATCAGAAGAGTGGCTCTTCCCCTCATTAAACCGAGCTGCTGTTTCCCTCCTAACGAGATGATAATCAGGGCTCCTTTGCCTGCCCTCCCTTCTTCCTGGTGGGAGAGCTGAGCTCTGAGAGCCAAGCTCTGCTCGCACGTTATTGATCCCAGCCCAGCCAGGCTTCCAGCTGGGTCGCTAACAAAGCCTTGCTGAGGGAGCAGGGCTTGCAGAGCTGCTGTGTTACCTCTTGAACTTCCTGATATTATTGGATCTTCCAGTGAAGACTCGTAAAGAGAAAACAGGGGCAGATGATTAGCTCGCCTGGTTTTCCCCCCACTCGCAGCTACCCAGGACGATGAAGCAGGGAAGCTGTGGGTCATTCCTTTTGCATCAGCTCGCTGAGCAAGGTCTGTGAACCACTCGAGTTCTGTAACACGGAGAGTGCCCTTCAATCACATCTAATGCTCTTCCTCTGCTGAAGCAAAAAGCGCCCCGAGAGGCGTCCCACATTACCTGGCGGATTGCTGGGGAAATCACAATTTCCCTCTTGTTCTCTGTTCGGGGGGGGTCTCTTGACAAAGCCCACTTGGGCAGGGTTAAGTAATTCCTGCTGCCTCCCCTAGGGCTGGTTCCTCGGAACCCAGCCACCCACCTGCAGTGAGCATTAATCACAGATGCCAGCCTGACTCCCACAGGCGTGGAACTCTTGGGCAGCTTTATGAATTAATAGTTACAGCAGGGATCTCATTCCCAAGGAATGATTAAACACTTTTTAAAAGGAACACAGGGTCCAGCTTCTAACACTTGTGCACATTTACCTCTCTGGCACATTTGTCCTTAACATCTTTTTTCCCCCCTTTTTTCCCCCGGCAGAGCTCAAATGCTCCTTCTAAGATATGGATATTCACATCTCTAGTGTCCCCTGAGTAGAGCAGTTTGATACTTCACAAGAACCCTCTAATCACTTCTGGGTTAGAGAGAAAAGATGAGGCACATAGAGCTTTTTTTAAGGGAAAAAAGAAAGAAACCCTAAGTCCATGAAAGCCTTGATAATCTTTTGGGATGCTTTAGCTCCTGTTCTCCCAGAGGAGACTTCATATTTGAAACTATGAAGAGCTTGTGGCACTGCTGAATTTTCTTTTCAAGCTACGACCTAGCTTACTTTCCTCTTTAATGATGCTCTTCAGAGCTCAGGCTTCCCAGAGGCACTTTTGGCCAGGCTGCGCTTACAGCTGCCCGCAGATTCGCAGCTTCTATCCCGTTTCTGAGGGCTTTTGTTTTGAAGCCTCTTCCTACTGGATTAAGATAATCTGCAGCTTGTTTTGAGCCTATGCATTTTCTACACTGAAAAATACAAAGACCTTCGGCTTGGGAGAGAAGATCCATACTGCTCTCTGCAAGTCACAGTCTCACAGTATCACCAAGGATGGAAGAGACCTCACAGATCATTCAGTCCAAGCCATTACCACAGAGCTCAAGGCTAGACCATGGCACCAAGTGCCACGTCCAATCCTGCCTTCAACAGCTCCAGGGACGGCGACTCCACCACCTCCCTGGGCAGCCCATTCCAGTAGCCAATGACTCTCTCAGGGAAGAACTTTCTCCTCACCTCAAGCCTAAATTTCCCCTGGCGTAGCTTGAGGCTGTGTCCTCTTGTTCTGGTGCTGGCTGCCTGAGAGAAGAGAGCAACCTCCTCCTGGCCACAACCACCCCTCAGGTAGCTGTAGACAGCAATAAGGTCTCCCCTGAGCCTCCTCTTCTCCAGGCTAAACAATCCCAGCTCCCTCAGCCTTTCCTCGTAGGGCTGTGCTCGAGGCCTCTCCCCAGCCTCGTTGCCCTTCTCTGGACACGTTCAAGCATCTCAATGCCCTTCCACACAAGTGGAAGCACTGTCTCAGTGCTAGCAGCTGCAGCCTTGTTGCCCTAGCCACTGAGCATGCTCCCCTGTGGACCCAGGCCGAATGGGGAAGCTGGGCTGCTCCGCTCCACCCTCGCAGTGAGTTTGTCTCAGTTAAATGTAGGAACTTTTTGGCTTCTCTTTCATTCAGCAAGTCCCCAGGCAGCATTACACTGAGCCTCCTCACTTTGCAGCTCTCCATCCCTCTAATATCCTAACAGATGGGCCTTTTCCTTCCTACATATACAGAATCATAGAATAGAATCACAGAATGGTCTGGGTTGGAAGGGACCTCCAAAGGTCATCTAGTCCAACCCCCTCTGTCGTAAGCAGGGACACCCTCAACTGCATCAGGTTGCCTGGAGCCCTATTGAGCCTCACCTTGAATATTTCTTGTCAGACCCCACCTGGAGTACTGTGTGCAGTTCTGGAGCCCCCAACACAAGAAGGACATGGAACTGCTGGAGCCAGTCCAGAGGAGAGCCACGAAGATGCTCAGAGGGCTGCAGCAGCTCTGCTCTGAGGACAGGCTGAGAGAGTTGGGGCTCTGCAGCCTGGAGAAGAGAAGGCTTCCAGGAGACCTTAGAGTGGCTTTGCAGTATCTGAAGGGAGCCTACAGGAAGGCTGGGGAGGGACTATTGACAAGGTCTGGGAATGTCAGGACGAGGGGGAATGGGTTTGAACTGGCAGAGGGGAGATTTAGACTGGATGTTAGGAGGAAGTTCTTTCCAGTGAGGGTGGTAAGACACTGGCACAGGTTGCCCAGGGAGGTTGTGGATGCTCCCTCCCTGGAGGTGTTTAAGGCCAGGCTGGATGAGGCCTTGAGCAGCCTGCTCTAGTGGGAGGTGTCCCTGCCTATGGCAGGGGGTTGGAGCTGGATGATCCTTGAGGTCCCTTCCAACCTAAACCACTCTGTGATTCTACGATTCTATGACGGTAAACCCAAAAGGCACTTAAACCATTCTTTTCTTCTAAACAAAGAACCAAGCACTGCCATGATTTATATCACCTGTTCCCTACCACTGTAAATATATGAGTTACATATGACTGAGAAAAATAGTCCACCATTTTGGGAGATCAAGGAAGATAATTAACAGATGGATAAGCCCAGTGTATATCCACACATAATCACCTGTCACCGCTACGGCTACCGAGTCAGCCTTAAGCATCCAAAATAACAGATTGCTTGTGGATTCTTCACAATTCCCTTCTGCCTCCCAGACCTGGACCTGCTCCAGCTCAGAGGTGACAAAAGACAGAATAGAGAGCTCAGCTACAACCACCAACCTCATGACTACAGGATCCTCCTATAGCTGGGAGAAGATACCAACCCCACTGGGCTACAACCTCCCTTCAGGTAGCTGTAAAAAGCATTAAGGTCCCCCTTGAGCCTCCTCTTCTCCAGGCTGCACACCCCCAGCTCCCTCAGCTGTTCCTTACAGGTCTGTGCTCCAGCCACCTCCCCAGCCTTGGTGCCTATCTCTGGACATGTTCAAGCACCTCAACATCTTTCTTAAATTCTATTTCTCAACAGAACTGACTGAGCAAATCTCCCCAAAAGGATGGTCTCTTTGCAAGACAGTTACTCAGAAATTTCCTTCTGCTGAGGAACAGGGTAGCCACACAAATCAGCTGCAGGGATCTCATTCATTTGTGTACACTGAAAAGCCCTGTTACCTAAAACTTTAGGACACTTGGGTCCTTCCCTTTGGAAGCACTCAAGCAAACTCAGGCTCAGTTCTTATACATTAGGAGAAGTTTTTCTATTAAGCTAGCAGTTGATGTGTTTTATCTTCAGCAATGCCAGCAACATGTAGATCTTAAAAGAAAAAAAATAACAATAAACTCAGAGAGATAGTTAAAAAGAAAATAAATCCTCCCTACATGCAGTGTTTCAACTTTGCAGTGGTCAAAGAAAACCAGAAAGTAATTAAAAAAAAACAATTAAGTGAGTGCTTGTTCCCCTTTTCCCCACAGAGTATTATTCATGAAGTCCTAAAGCTTCCTGTGCTTGGTTTTGGCTGTTTTGGCTTATAAATTTTTCCTAGCTGAGAAAGTTCTGACAAAGTTCTGACAGGTCTTGGTAAAGATATCAAGTGACACTTCAAACACATTAGTTTAAGCTTCAGCATTAAGGATTCAAATATATTCTCTTCCTGAAGTACATGGATTGTGTTATTGTCTTACTAAATCATTTCTCTTAAGAAGCTCCTCTTCACAGAAACAGTGATTGAGCATTGGGATGGGCTGACCAGGGAGGTGGTGGAGTTGCCATCTCTGGAGGTGTTTAAAGGGAAGCTGGATGAGGCACTTGGTGCCATGGTTTGGTTGGTTGGAAGGGTTGAGTGATAGGTTGGACTCGATGATCTCAGAGGTCTTTTCCAACCTGGTTAGTTCTGTGATTCTGTTCTGTTCTGAGATTCAGTTGCCAGCATGAGCAGACCTAGAAATGGGGACTAAAAGTGTGTCATAGAATCACAGAATCAGCCAGGTTCTTATTGAAGCTGTCCATGGGTTTATGTCATCTAAACCTCATTACTGCGTAAAGCAGACTGTAATTAAAAACCTTATTGCACCAAACTCCTCAAACTTACAAACTTAGATCCCTGACATTAAAGAGATGTACTTCAGTGCTTTGCTGAATGCATCATATAGAATCATAGAATCAACCAGGTTGGAAGAGACCTCCAAGCTCAGCCAGTCCAAACTAGCACCCAGCCCTATCCAATCAACCAGACCATGGCACTAAGTGCCTCATCCAGGCTTTGCTTGAACACCTCCAGGGACCGTGACTCCACCACCTCCCTGGGCAGCCCATTCCAATGCCAATCACTCTCTCTGGCAACAACTTCCTCCTAACATCCAGTAAGAAACCACTCACTTCTGATTAGTGAAAACCTCATTTTCTCTACCATGAAATGGACATGTGAAAGAAGAGCAGCCTGTCTTGTAATTCTGAAGCCTATCAAAACCAAGGTGGCTTCCTGACACATCATGAGGGAATGCAGAAGGAATATAGGAGCATCAGAAAAAAAGCAGAGCTGATTTGTGATCTCACACACACCTGAGTTTTCCTCTTGTTGCATCACTGTTCGGCACCCACCACCACTCACCAGCCCTGGGACCTTTTGGCTACTCTCAGATTCATGCAGCCTGTCACAGGCTTGACTGAACATGACTTCCTTTCAAAGTATCCTTCGACTGAGGATAAATAGAACATGACTGAGGAGTTACACAACCGTTTGCTGTTTGTTAAACCCCATAAATAAAAGTTAGCACAACACCGCCGCACATAATTCATGGTAGAAAACAGCTCCAGGTTGGTTCTTAGCATTCAAGGTTACAAGTATGAATGGGTCTCAGAGTATTCCCTTCTGGTTTTGTGTCTTGAAGGTGGCAGGCCCAAGGAATGACTAAGTGGTTTGCCACTCACAACAACATACTTTGGAACAAGAGGGAACATAAATTTGACTGCTAGTGAAGCAGTGGGTGACCATACAAAGCACCTGAGCCAGCTGTGAAGCTGCCCAGCTCTTAGAGCAGGTCTGCCAGATCCGCATCTGGCTGAAGGTGCTGCTGGGAATGTGCCTGCTGCTGGCACAGCACAGTCAAAACCAGGGAAATGCTAATGTGCAGGGGAAGGTGACTTTTCTGTTCAGTCAGAGGGAAGGAGGTGTTCCCTCCCAGAGAGCCTTTCCTTACAGAAGAGCTCTACAGAGCAGTGTGCCTTGCCCCACTGTTTCTCCAGACAGCTGCTATTCATATTGGGAACGCTCCCTGTCTTACCACTCACCTCCAGTCTTGTTAGCTCATCACTTCTCTGCACTAGCCTTTCCTTCTAACCATGCAAGCTATTCGGGAACGTGGCTGTCCTGGGTTAGGGTGGATCCCTCCCCTGGTAGAGTAAACTCACTACTACATGGCTTTGTTTGGAAAGTCAGGGGGAAATGGAATTGTACTTCTTACAGTTTAAATATAGTAGGATAAGGAGAACAAACTACTAGAGAAGTAGAATAACCTTAGCGAACATGGGGAAGGGGTCAAGCGGCAGCGAAGCAGCAAAGCAGCAGCAGCCAAAACAGCGGTGGGGGGAAGATAGCAGCAGGCACAGCTGAAGGGGCAGAGGCAGCAAGAGGAAGGTCCAAGCTGTGCTTCCAGACATAAAGCTCTTGATGTGCGGTCGCGGGAGGCCGGCAGAGGCGAGAGATCAGGGTACTGACGAGTGGACTCACTTGGCTGCCAGCAGTACAGTACGCCCTATTAATGCAGTACAGTGGCTTAGATGCTGCTTGGAAGAGGCGTGCACTAGATGAGGTTGGCACAAGTGGAAGGTACAGATTGGCTCAGAGCTATATGTAGGGTACAGATAGGTCACTCTGTATCAAAACAATCTATGGTGTCCACCCCTGCAGCTGGCAGGCTCAGCCCCCTGCAGCCGCGCGTGGGGGTGCCACTCAGCGCCTGGTTGTTCTGAATCCAGGATGGGCTCAAGGACACTTTGCAGCACGAGGTCTCATGTTTACCACCTCGTGTCCTGTTAGCAAGAAAATTCTCCCACACTGATGCTCCAATGAAATGGTATCAACTTATCCACTGTTGCCATTCTATGGCCTATCCCTCCAACGTTCACCTCTTCACTCAGAGCTTCTCTGTTCTGGCTATTTTTTATGTCTGAGCTAGAAATCTGGCTCACAGTGGGGAAAGGCCTGTCCCATCCCACACACCTCAGCAGCAGGTTGCCCTCACCCAGCAATTTGCACTGGCATGGTGCCTGTTGGCACTGGAAGGTGACGGAATGGCAGCCCTGTCAGGACTCGTCGAGCGACACTGGCACACAGAGCTAGCCCCAGGGCTCTGGCGTTGTGCAATGCGTATAACAAGATGAAATACACTCATTACTTTGACAATTAGCATCAGAAACCAAAGTCTGGAGTTTCGATGTGGATTTATTTCTCATTTAGATCTCACCCACTATTTCCCTCCCCCACCCCGAATGCAGCCTGCAATATTTTGATTTAAATTATAGTCATCAGTTAAATCACTCATTTCAGGTACGACAGTAAAAGTGATGTGCTGTAAAATTCACTCCTTGGCTAACATCAGGGAACTTGATTTTAATGTCTGACTGAAATGGTTGCTGCTTTCTCTGCATTTGCCTTTGAAAACACCTCCAAAAATAGTAAGGCTAGAGAAAAGCTGTGGTAAACGAAATTGCTTTCTCTGGACTGGTTTCTGTCAGGCTCAGTGGTGTAAAGGGAGAGACACTGGTTTTAGGAAGTGTCCGTGTTTAGGAGAAGGCTAAATATAGAGCTGAGAAGGCATGCTGCTCCTGGACGAGGAAAGCAGGGGATCTGCATGGGCTCTTACCCCCTAACCCAGAAAAATCACACGGGAGAAGAAACTAAAAACATCAACTGCCACCCCCCCCTGCCCAAAACCAAGCACCCAAACCAGCCACACGCCCCTGTCATAGGAGAACTCCTCACACAAACACTGCCATCCTCTCCTGTCTTGGCATCTCTTCGTCATTTACTATACTCACACAACATCACAGAATCAATCAGGTTGGAAAAGACCTTCAAGATCATCAAGTTCAACTGGTTCCATTTCACTCCATCAGTCCTGCCCCAGCCTGTCCAGATCTCCCTGCAAGGACTCTCTCAGGGGAGGCCAGAGCACCTTCCTCCTCAGCACTGTCAGCAAGGTTACTGCTGAGGCAATCAGCTGCATCCAGACCAGGGACTGAGCCATGAGCAGCCCTGGCCACAGGTTGAGGAACACCACCAGTGAATGGTTACCAGCCAAGTGTGGCCCATCCAGCCCTTGGAGCTCTGCTGTCCAGCTGGGGCTGCACACCATGAACCCACTGCTCCAGGAGGATGCTGTGGGGCAGAGTATCAGAAGCCTTCCTAAAACCTCCAAGAACTCCATCCACCACCTTCCCTTTGTCCTCTGGGCTGGAGACCTTCCCTCTGAATTGGCCAGAGAGGGCTTTCCCTTGGTGAACACACGGAGGCTGTGCCTGGGGACTGCATTGTTCTCTAAGCACCTGCCAGCAGCAGCCAGCAGAGCCTTCTGTCCAGGCTCACAGCTCTGCAGCTCATCGCAGCCCTCTGGGTTGGAGCAGCTCTGGGCAGCTGCAGTCAGCAGGGACTGCTGCAGTTCCCACAGCAGAGGAGACACCAGCCCAGGCCAGCACTTCTGAAAGCAGAGCTACCGACAATAGCTCCAAACCCTTCTTTTCCTCACTCCCAAGCCCTCTGGGGAGCAGTGCCTCACCAAACCACCCAGCACACCCTGACCAGCTCCAGTGCTGCCTTCCACGGGCCACGCAAGGCTCCCATCTCCATGCCGCCAGGGCAGTGGCATCAGGGACTGCTGGCTCTGAAGTCACCCAGCCCAGGCTGCCACACACAAACCAGCAGCCGGCCCTGGTGAGCTGAGCAGGGCTGTGCTGAGGCAGCAGCTTGGGAACTCAGACTCCCCTCTCCTCCAAATCCTGCCCTGCTCAGAGCTAGCCCAAACCACAGAAACAGCACCCACAGGGGAGATCATAGACTCATAGAACCATAGAATCAACCAGGTTGGAAGAGACCTCCAAGTTCAGCCAGTCCAACCTAGCCCTGGCAAATCAACCAGACCATGGCACTAAGTGCCCCAGCCAGGCTCTGCTTCAACACCTCCAGGGACGGCAACTCCACCACCTCCCTGGGCAGCCCATTCCAATGCCAATCACTCTCTCTGACAACAACTTCCTCCTAACATCCATCCTAGACCTGCCCTGGCACAACTTGAGACTCTGTCCCCTTCTTCTGTTGCTGATTGTCTGGCAGAAGAGCCCAACCCCACCTGGCTACAGCCTCCCTTCAGGTAGCTGCAGACAGCAATGAGCTCTGCCCTGAGCCTCTTCTGCAGGCTGCACACCCCCAGCTCCCTCAGGCTCTCCTCATAGGGTCTGTGTTCCTCACCAGCCTTGCTGCCCTTCTCTGGACACCTTCCAGCATCTCAACATCTCTCTTGAATTGAATTGAGGAGCCCAGAACTGGACACAGCACTCAAGGTGTGGCCTGAGCAGTGCTGAGCACAGGGGGAGCTCCTCCAAATTCTCAGTGAAGTCCTGACTGACCAAGAGGGCAGCACACAGGGGGTAGAACAGTCAACATTTCCACATGCAGGTACTTAGCGTCTACAGTGTTTTGACGAAGGGAGGCAAAGGAGTATTGGGGTTTGGGATGAGCACTCCAGTCCTTCCTGCAGACAGCAGTGAGCATAAGCCAGCTTGCAGCCAAACTGTGCAGAAAAAAGCAACTCTGCAGAGATGACTAGATTGGTGACTGAGCATAAAGAGGAAACAACAGCTGCACACAGCTTGCCTCGGGACCAGGGAAGCTGCTGGGTACATGCAATTTGTCATTAGAGGCAGGGAGATATTTCAGAGAGATCAGAGGCAGCACTTGTTCTCAGCAACAAGAGCAGCACTAGCTGAGGGAGAAGCCCACAGATGTGCCTCCTCCCACTGGCACTGAGCTTCCTGGCTACACCGGGCAGGCTGTACAACCTCCCAGACTTCAGCTACCCCATCTGACGCCAGCACAGAGCCTGGCCCCGTGCTGTCAGGTCTGTCAGGGTCTGCATCAGATATTTACAGGGTGCTTCTGGTGCTGACAACATATTAAGGCCTCATGCATCCTACCCCTGGAAACACCTAGAAGCACGAGCAGTCCTTCTGTGCTGGGAGACCCACTAGCACCTGCACAGCCGCTGGGCCTTTGCCCTCTCCTGAGAGCTTGAAGGTAGAGTGAGGAGACACCTGGTTTTGTACCTGAACTGAGCCTGGAAGAGTTAAAACAAGGCAGAAGAAAGTGTTTGTCTAATCCTACAAACCAAGAAGAGCCATGATGCTGTGGTTCTAGTGCCTGTGTGGCAGTGTCAACAGCTCTAGCAACATTAGTAGGAGGTGCACACGGCTATTTCAAACAACTCTGCAGTTCAGAAGCGTTCCCTAGCCTTTGGAAGCTAATGCATGTTTACATGAATAGGGCTACAACAGCTTTCTTAGCACTTCTGTATTGCCATCCTCTGTTTTAACTTGTTTCAGCACAAAGCAAGGTGATGCCAGCATCTGGCCAAGAGCTTGGCCACGTGAGGGGGAACATGCTAACACTAGGGCAATGATTCCCTGTGGTCACAGTGGGCTGTGAATCAGGCTGTGACCTGGCACTTGTCATCCAAACGGTGCATGGGAAGCGGAAAGGCACAAGGTCCCCATTTTGTTTTGGGGCACCCTAAGTAGACTGCCTGGAACACTGATTTGCCACTGTGTTCTCATCCATGATCCCAGTACCAGCCTCTCCACAAGAAGAAGCTCTCAGACACAACAGGACATCACTATGCCTGCCTATGGCAGAGGGTTGGAGCTGGATGATCCTTGAGGTCCCTTCCAACCTAAACCATTCTATGATTCTATGATTCTATTTTACTGGCAGCAATTTGTGGCACTGCGATGCCAGCCCGAGCTGTGGGGTCGACTTTTGCAGAGCAGAGCCAGCAGCTGCACGGTGCTTCCACAGCCTTTAAGCGTAGACTTAACTTCTCTGAGCAGAGCCCAGTCCTCCCGTAGACCCAGCAGCTCAGCCTGGGAAACAGTCTGGCTACGTTTCCCAGCAGGTCTGTTGTACACGGGCTTGGCACAGGTACATCTGCACAGGGCTGCTCCTTCCAGATGACTCAAAGCTGTTCTAAGCAGGTCAACAGCTCCACCCTAAACGTGCCATAGCCCTGACATTTTCAGTGGCGAGATGCCTAGGCAGACTGGAGCACCTTCTGCCTTCCAAAGCCTAATCCTTAAGAGCATGTCTACTGTGCATACAATTATGTGATATGTACACAGTCCATGTATGGACTACATGTACATATTACAACAAAAGCACATGAAGAATGCATTACACTGTGTGTCTATGCCACATTTGCTCTGTGCACCTACTACCCTGCTGCATACCTGTCACTGGAAAATCACAGCTGATCAGGGAATTATTAACATTAATTTAAGGGTGGTGAAAATACAAAGACTTAGAAGCTGCATCAAGACTTTTCCATAAGGCAGAGAGATCATCATGGTCCTCATGGCAGAAAGCAAACCCTGTGCCACCCTGCTGCACCACCTGATCTTTCTCAACAGCCACACACAAGCCCCACCTTCCCCAGGCTCACACTCCAACACCTGAGCTGGCAGAGCCTTCAGGCTAGAAATCCTGGCCTGGTTCCAGATGCCAGGTTTACTTTGGTTCTGTAATAGTCATATTCTTTATCAATCTTCTTCCTCCTGCTCTCCACTTCATCTCAACTCCCCTCATCCTCCTGCCCAGCTCACTCCACACAACTCCTGCAGGCTGTTCACAGGCTCACAGCATGTTAGGGGTTGGAATGGACCCAAGGAAATCATCCAGTCCAACCTCCCTGCCAGAGCAGGACAATCCTATCTAACACAGACCACAGAAGAACACATCCAGATAGGCCTTGAAAGTCTCCAGAGAAGGAGATTCCACAACCTCTCTGGGGAGCCTGTGACAGTGATCTGTGACCCTTACAGTAAAGAAGTTCCCCCTTGTGTTGAGGCAGAACCTCTTGTGCTGCAAGTTACACCCATTGCTCCTTGTCCTATCCCAGGGAGCAGTGAGCAGAGCCTGTCCCCCCACTCCTGGCAGCCTTCAGATACTTATAAACATTTATCAAATCCTCTCTAAGTCTTCTCTTCTCCAGACTAAGCAGCCCCAGGTCCCTCAGCCTCTCCTCATCAGCCATGCCCTCCTGTCCCCTCATCATCCTTGTAGCCCTCCACTGGACCCTCTCCAGCAGATCCCTGTCCCTCTTCAACTGGGGAGCCCAAAACTGAACACAGTACTCAAGATGGGCAGAAGAGTTCTCCCAAAGTCCATCCTTTTATGCTGCTGCCCCCAGGACAGCCAAGTAAAGGTTCTGGGTGCAGCAGATTGGGAGAGCTCTGCATTTCTCTGGAAAGAAACTGCTGCAGCATGAGGAAGGATGCTGGGCACAGCAGATTGGCAGAGAGCTCTGTTGCTAGTCAAGGTCTGCCTGGAGGCATAGCAGGCTGGAGGAGAGCACAACAAAAGTGTACAGGTACTGCTGAGGATGTAGATGTCCAGGTTACAGGGACCGATTTATGAGAGCCAGGAGGGGTGCTGGGAGGGTATTTGGCTTTGTGGTGACACAAGCTAGGAGAACAGTGGGTGGCAACAGGACAGCAGCACAGAGAAGCATGGCAGGAGTGGTGAAGGGATGCCTGTATGTAACCGACCTAAGAGACCTGACAGCCAGCCTCAGAGCTGAAAGGAAGGAGTTGAGCTGAAACACTGCAAATAATACAGACACCATCTAGATTCTAAAGGGCAAATTAAATGCACTTTGAACAAATCAAACAGATACAAGCTCATCTTCCAACACTTCCAGTTACTTCTGTGAAACACTTTTAAAGGCACTTTACACAGCTTGCCCTGGCTGAGAGTCTCTTCTGCCACACAGACACTTCCCTTCCCCCAGCCTTGCCTTCATTCTCACAGTATTACCACCATCCAAAGTCATTTAATTTCAATTTCATGGCTTGATTGGGCTGAATGTAATGGAACCAGATGCTGTGAATGAATGAAAGTTCCTCCTGCGAACACCCATCATATTTCTGAGCTAAGTGGGCCATGTTCAGCTGCATGCAGGTACTTCAGGCGCTTCCGGCGCATTTATCTGCCTGTACCAGGTACGAAGCCAGTCCAATGAGCCGAAGCTGAAGTAAAAGCATTAAACTGGCCTTTGTTGTTTCATAAAGAAAATACTATGAAGCTTTAATTGCCAGTTAATCAACACCCTCCAAAATAAATGAATCACACTCCTTCTTGGTGCTTAGGTGGTTTAAAATAGCGAGGAAATTACACGCTCATTTTCCCCTGAGGCTTTTCACTTGTGGACCATTTCAAAGATGAAACAACCTAACCAGAACGTTTTATTTCACTATAATCACAAGGCCACTGCTGAGTAGGGCTGCATAAAACCCACAGCATTTGAGAATGTTAATGTCTGGGAGGCTCAGAATTTCCTTTGGAAAGGTGGTTTTGCTGAAATCCTCATTTATGCTGCTGATCAGGCTCAGGGGAGACCTCATTGCTGTCTACAACTACCTGAGGGGTGGTTGTAGCCAGGAGGAGGTTGCTCTCCTCTCTCAGGCAGCCAGCACCAGAACGAGAGGACACAGCCTCAGGCTGCGCCAGGGGAAATTTAGGCTTGAGGTGAGGAGAAAGTTCTTCAGTGAGAGAGTCATTGGCTACTGGAATGGGCTGCCCAGGGAGGTGGTGGAGTCGCCGTCCCTGGAGCTGTTCAAGGCAGGATTGGACGTGGCACTTGGTGCCATGGTCTAGCCTTGAGCTCTGTGGTAACAGCTTGGACTTGATGATCTGTGAGGTCTCTTCCAACCTTGGTAATACTCTGATACTGTGATACCTTGGAGACTCATGTAGCAACTCTTGAAGTCATCTGGAGGGGTTTCAAGCAAGATTTTTCTACTGGTCCTCCAGACATGAGCTGGCAACACAGTTCAAGGAACTTGGTGAAAAAGATATTCCTAGGATTCCTTTTCAGCTGATTTCGGCGGCAATGAAAATTGGAACTCGGCAAATGAATCCAAAATAATGGAACAAACCCAGTGCATTCTAGAGGTGTTTAGTGTTACACTTCCACAACTAATCAATAGGCTGCAACAAGGGGAGTGTAGCCAGCTTGTCAAGAGAAGCAACTTTCCCCCTCTAATCTGCTCTTGTGAGATCCCACCTGGAATTCTGCATCCAGTTCTCCTGTCCCCACCATAAGAAGGGCACAGAACTGTTGGTGCAGGTCTGGAAGATGTCCACAAAGGCAATCCAAGGGCTGGAACATCTCTGCTATGAGGACAGGCTGAGAGATGTTTGACCTAGAGAAGAAACCATGATGTTCGAGTCACAGGGGACGAACATAAGGCCTGGCAGAAGGAAGCTCTGCCCACTGTGAATGAAGATCATGTTCCTGAGCACCTAAGGAATCTGAATGTGCACAAATCCATGGGGCCTGACGAGATCCACCCATGGGTCCTGAAGGAAGTGGCAGATGAAGTTGCTAAACCACTGTCCATTGTGTTTGAAAGGTCATGGCAGACTGGTGAAGTTCTGCTGACTGGCAAAGGGCGAACATAACACCCAGCTTCAAGAAAGGGAAAAAGGATGACCCTGGAAACTACAGACCAGTCAGTCTCACTTCTGTGCCTGGAAAGATCATGGAGCAGATCCTCCTGAAGGCTCTGCAAAAGCAAATGGAAAACCAGGCAGAGGTGACTGGTGGCAACCAGCAATGGCTTCACTAAGGGCAAATCATGCCTGACAAATTTGGTGGCTTTTTATGATGTAGTCACAGCTGCAATGGACAGGGGAAGGGCAACTGACGTCGTCTACCTAGACCTGAGTAAGGCATTCGACTCTGTCCCACATGACATCCTGGTCACCAAACTGGAAAAGCACAAACTGGATGGGTGGAGCACTCACTGGATAAGGAATTGGCTGGATGGTCGCATGCAGAGAGTGGTGATCAATGGCACAATGTCCACCTGGCGACCGGTGACAAGTGGTGTTCCTCAGGGGTCAGTGCTGGGACCAGTGCTCTTTAACATCTTTGTCAGTGATATGGACAGAGGAATTGAGTGCACCCTCAGCAAGTTTGCAGATGACACCAAGCTGTGTGGCACAGCTGACTTGCTGGAGGGCAGGGATGCCATCCAGAGGGACCTGGACAGGCTGGAGAGGTGGGCCCAGGCCAACCTCATGACGTTTAACAAGGCCAAGTGTAAGGTCCTGCACCTGGGTCGGTGCAATCCCAGGCACAGCTCCAGGCTGGGTGGGGAATGGCTGAGAGCAGCCCTGAGGAGAAGGACCTGGGGGTCTGGGTCGACGAGAAGCTCAACATGAGCCGGCAGTGTGCACATAATCAGTTGCTTAAAACCATTCCTCCTTGTCCTGTTGCTAGACATCCCTATAAAAAGTCTCTCTCCAGCCTTCCTATAGGATCCCTTCAGTTATTGGAAGGCAGCTATAAGATCCCCCCAGAGTCTTTTAGAATCATAGAATGGTTTAGGTTGGAAGGGACCTCAAGGATCATCCAGCTCCAACCCCCTGCCATAGGCAGGGACACCTCCCACTAGAGCAGGTTGCTCAAGGCCTCATCCAGCCTGGCCTTAAACGCCTCCAGGGAGGAAGCATCCACAACCTCCCTGGGCAACCTGTGCCAGTGTCTCA